>VZTE01000669.1:630477-651637 GCA_013397775.1 Eulacestoma nigropectus | reverse complement strand
CGGGGCCTGCGGCACCTAACGGGGGGGGAAATCGGGGCCTGCCGCACCTAACGGGGGGAACGGGGGCCTGCTGCGCCCAACGGGGGGAAACCGGGGCCTGCGGCACCTAACGGGGGGATAGCGCCGTCCTAGTGAACCCCAGCGGCGGTCACGGGGCTTAGTGTCCCCCAGCAGGGGGAAAACCGGGCCCTAGTGCCCCCCGATGGGGTAACGGGGTCCGAGTGCCCCCCGGCAGAGAGGGGACGCAGTCCTGGTGTCCCAGGACCCGGGGAGAGAACAGGGCCCCTGTGCCGTTCCCCAGGCGGAGGGAGGCAGCGCGGAATGAGGGGCTCCGGGACGTGCGGCCAGCGGGGAGGGCTCCGCTGGACCGGGGTGCTGCAGCCGTGCATCCCCGGGGAGCGGGATGCTGCAGTGCTCGCGTTCTCCTCCACCCCAGCACGTGCTCCGCTCCTGCATCCTCCGGCCGCAGGATGTCAGGGGTTGCATTCTGCGCCCCCAAACGTGGGGTGCCTGCCGCATGCACCAGGTCCCAAAGCCTCACAAACCACCCACCAGTTTGCAACCAGTCCTAATCAACTTTAGGGTTAACGAGTCTCTAATTAATCCACCCCGATAATTTGGTCCGAATCTGCACTAATTCGGGTAAACACATCTTAATCCAACAGGATTAACGCAACCATTTCCTCCGTGGATCGTTTCGTGGCATGGTTCTTTGTTGGTTTGGGGTTTGTTGTCTTTGGTGATGAGCACTCGGTAAATTGGAGCAGGAAACAGATTGAAGGGCCACAGTCCAAAAGTGTTAATCAGCAGTAAAAAATTTAAAACCCATCCCTGGAAAAGCTATGCTGCTCCATCAGCAAAAAGAAAAGAGGCCAACCCCCCCCCATGCTGTTGTGAAAACTCAGGGATCCTTTTAGATGCTTCCTTGCAAAACTGGGGGGAGAACCAGAGCAGAGAGTTGGACTCTGCTTAATTCCCATTTCACTTCCTCTTATTTTGGTTTTATGTCCCCAAGGATTTCTCTTGCAGACCTGACACATGCAGCCCCCCATTGCAATCTACTCCTGTGGAAAGCAGGAGTAAAATAGCGCCAATTTCAGCACATTACACGTGTGCAGGTGTTGTTTCCACTTTAATGAGACATAATTTTCAAGGAAATCTGCTCCTAGCTATCCATGGCAACTCCTGCATCGCAGAGGATTGTGGAGAAAAACCTCAGGCTGCCATCCCTTACCTTCAAAAAGCTCTGAAAAGTCTCGATCAGGGCCTGTTTGATGGAGAAATTGTCGAATGAGTGATTTTAGTCAACTGAGAGCCAGTGCTGTTACCTGTAGATGCAGAATCTGACGTGCCTTTTCTTGCTGACTTCCTGGATGTGTTGTTGCGACATTAAAATTGCTTTAAAATGCTGATTTGTAACAATTCCATGAACAAAGCGTCGGGTGAGCGCAGCAGAGACAGTCAGTGCTGTGGGTTGTCACACATGCTTGCATCCAGCTTGAAACTTGCTCTCAGCAGGTCATGGGCTTTGCACAGGAGGGCAAACGGGTCTAAACTACACAAATTCGTGGCAGGAAGGCAGTAAAATTAAGCATGGTGTGTGTCCTCACTGTGCTTCAGAAATGAACATCCTCCAAGTGAATCAACAGTCTTTAAACCTGCTCCGTGCGACCTGGAAATAAGCCATAAAACTTCAAAATAAAGAACTCCCTTGACTTTTTAAAGAATTAATTCAGTAATTAACTACTCGTTCCTGTGTGCAGGAAGCTGGCAGGTTTGGGATACAGAGCACTCTACACATCATCACCGTGACACATCGGCCTGGCTCTGACCTCAGTTTCTTCTCCCTGCATCAGAAGGGGCTGTTTTAGTGACAACATTTTATCAGCCCTCAATACCTGGAGAGGTTCTCCTGTGATTCCCAGAGCCATGGCATTTGGTGGAGTAAGCCAGGGAAGGAGCTGTATTGATTCACACCTGCTCAGGTTTCCTAAGCGACTGGATTGTCCTTTATTGCTCTGCTTTTTCCACAGAGTTGCAGCTTCTCAGTGAGAGGTGTTGCACTGAAATGCCAAATCCTGACTCCTGGTATTTGCCCAGTGATGGGATTTGCTCTTACATGCATTTTACAATACTCTGGAATTGATTTGTGGACATAGATGGAGCAACACCGACATAAACCCTGAGTAATTCAATGATAAAACTGGTCTGTGCATCTACTGCTCGTTTATAGGGACATAGAGGGATCTCAGGAGTTCCTGGGCTGAACCACCCTGAATTTGATGGGTATAAAACAGGAGAAAGCTTTCAATGGGATTCCCGTCTGTGGCATGAGGGAGGTAACTGGAGGCTGGGCCATCCCCTTAAAGCTTCCTTTGTCTAAACAGAACTCCTGGTTTCCCATACATCCAGAAAACACCCAGGTGTATCTCCTACCTATCCTTGGGATCTGCTCCTTGAATCTCTCCCTCACTTACCCTATTCAAGCACCCAGAAGGTGCAATTTCTGGCTGGAAGCTGGTTTACCCTCTTTGCAGCCTGTGGGATGTGTTTTCCTGTGCTTCAGCAGCTCTCGGAGCAGACGCTGTGTTCCCAGGAGCCTGCTCCTGGCAGGATTCATCCATTAACAACCAAAGCAAGTGACACCTTCTCTGCACAGTCTTTCTCTCACCCCCCTGACCCAGCAGCTCCTGAGGGAAAACATCTTTGCTCCCACACTCAAGAACTTGTTGCCTGCTCCTGAATTTACCACCAGAGTGCAGGAGCTGTTTCCATCTTCCTGTCTGTTGTGGTCTCCAGGGCTCAGTTAATCTGCTTTAACTCAATCCTGCTGACTTCTCTCTTTGGAAACCCCTGATTTTCTCCTGACATGGGGAGGATTCGGGGTTTATATCCTGAGACCTGGAAATGCTTTGCCTGGTCCTCAGTGAGTGTAGTCCTGAGGGTTAAAGCATCCTAGTTGGCAGGAGAGGAGGTTGAAGCAGGAATTTAGGAGAGAAACGTGTTTTCTAAAATGCTCTGAATTGCAAAAGCCCCTCAGAACTGCCACTGCCAAGGAACCAGACCAGTTGCTTGGGCACCTGAGGATGGCTTTACCAGATATCTGTATGGAGAAAGAGGGATCTAACAGAGCAGAGGGGTCGTAAGACCAAGATGGATGAGCAGAGCAGAGGATAACAGCAGAAAAGGGACGGTATGGTTCTAGGACATGGCAGGAAGGATGTTTCCAGCAGGAGTAAGGATGGATTTGTGGCTGAAGCACCAGCTGCTGGTGTGACCCTGCTGGGACACTGTGGTCCGTTCTGTCCAGGGATAATAAATTCAACCCAGAGCTGAGGAGGGTGTTTAATGAGGTGAGCCTTGCAAAGTTTAGCAAAATAAGGCTGGAAGAGGTATGACTCCTGTCCACAAACACATAGGGAGGGAGGGATGAACCCAGGAGAGAGGAAAACCGTTGAAATAAAGAACAGTTTTAGCACAAGGACAGGGGTGAGGAGCTATCCAGCAATAGCTGGGGTTGGAGACAGAGCCCAGTCCTTGGACGGAGGAGCTCTTGGGATCAAGGAGCAAGCCACTGTTTCAACACATACCTGGTAATGTTCATGCCTGGGGAAGAAGCCTGTGGCATCCTACATCCTTTGAAAGTGCCTTTTAAGAGGAAATACGCCCATAAAATATAATTACCCTGACTGGGGAGCAGCATTATGTGCAGCACAGGCTGGGGAGGTTCAGCCATGGGTTGACCCCAATAATTTCCCCTGGTGGGACTGCAGAGATACATCACTGCCTGCTGGTCTCCGTTGTCTCTATGGCACCATCGTGGTACCAGCGTAAGAATCGTTCCCATAAGGTTTATTTCTGACCACAGAGTTTATTTTCTTATCCCACTATTTTTTTCTAAAGTTAAATTATGATGGTTACACTGCTATCATTAATTAAGGGCTTTTTCCCTACCTGGTAATCTCCCAAAGCCTTTGGCATTGTTTGAAATTCCAATTATTCAACTCAAACCCAGCGATGGCAACAAAACGAGGAAGTAAAAATGTGGGGGAAAAGCCAGGGCAGGCTTAATGAGCTGAAAGCCAGGGCCTGTCCGTGTGCCAAGGGAAGTCATCTGGAATGAATGTCACACCTGGTTATAAATAGGGTGGCAGGAGTGGCTGTGCCCATTAACGTGGGGACACATCCCAGGGTGGCTTAACCCGTGGCAGGGTGGACACAGGCAGCCTCTGCAGGAGCGTCTTCTTGCTGCTCAGTGGACGGAAATCCCCAATGCACAGGCAATAATAACAGAACAGAATGTTCTAATAACAAAATTTTATATATTATATGTATTGTATATTATAATAATGTGGTATAATAATATAATGGTTATAAATAACAGTAAGAGCAAATATAATATAATATAATATAATATAATATAATATAATATAATATATGTTATATCATGTTATAGCATGTTATAGCATGTTATATCATATCATGTTATGTTATATTATGTTATGTTATATATAGTAATATATAGAAAATAAACCAGAGCTGCTCTTCAATGTCAGGGTGGCCTTTCACCCAGAACAGCTGGCAGGTATCCAGACTCCCCTCTAACGAGCCCATGCTTATTCCAATGAGATGGCTCCAAAACTCCCATTGCCATATACCAAATTTAGCCCTCCTGTGTTTCAGAGAACTACACCACATCTAGAGAGACAGCACCAAGTTCCCACTGCCTGTGATTATTACACAGTTAAGTGAAGGAGTCAGAATCCCCTCTGGTTAAGTCCTGTTTAGGCTGTCTGTCCTCCTAGTAAACAGCAGAATTATCTACATGGATGAACAGGTTTATATTTTATATATATATATATATATATATATATATATGCAGATACACTGTGTCTGTGTTATGTCTGTATTGTGTGCATATAATATATAATATATATATAATACACACTATGTATATATAGCTACATTATATAGAAGATGATTATTAATTGTAATTATTACATATTGTAATAGTTATAAAATTCTGAGTGTATGTGTATATGTATATATTATGTATATATAACACATACATAATATAATGTATATAAATATATTATCATAGAATAATAGGATTCTATGATAACGTATATATTATGTAAATATCTAATATATGATGATATATGTAGATATATAATAAAATTTAGAGTTCTGTGATACTATGTGCATAATATGTATATTATGCATATATAACAGATATATAGGTATCAGATCTACTATATAGATACAATAATATATATTATAATATTTTATATATTATATAATGTATATAATATGTATTACCATAGAAACATATAATTCTATAAAAATATCTGTATATAATATGTATAGCTAGATACACTGTGTATGTATAGAAAGGAGGTAGGTGCTCACAAGGCATCTGCAAAACAGAGTTGATTCAAAATTTCTGCAGAGTAATTTCGGCTCCGTGGATTTTGTCTATTCTCTCATGCAATGTTCCGGTTCAGCATCTGAAAACTGAATGAACCATTTATTATCAATAAGATATGGAAAAGAGAGATTTAAAATCTCTCTGGGATGGAGATAATAATAATCCTGAGGAAAGTGCAAATAAAGACAAATGCAAAGAGATAAAAGGCAGGAAATCCTTTATTGAAGGGGTAAAGGCAGAGCCACAAACAGACTGTTTTCGAAATTAAAAACAAGTACAAACAGGCTAAAAATCAGAAAATTATATTTTCCCCCCTCTCCTTAAAATGGATTCCAAAGCTTAATTTTGGTTGTGTTTGTTATGCTTACACAGCTTGCTTGGAACACCAGGGAGGAGGGAAACACCAGTCAGATACCAGAGTGGATAAACAATGAGCGAAGACATCCCTTCTCCGACCTTACTGCAGCTTTCGGAGAGGGGATGTGGGAGCAGCATGTTAAAACACAGTCTTTTAAAATCTCTTTTTTCCTTCTTTTTTTTCTCCTTTCCAGACCGCTACTGTACAAAACCAAACAGAAATTTATAATAAATACCTAACACAAGAGGCTCAGTACATTGCTACAATCCTTCACTGAAGGGAAACATATATATATACATATATATAGCCTAATATATAACCTCAGACTTAAATCAGCGTAAAGGCTACTTGTTTTTACAGAAGCCTGGGGCAGGAATTCCACTTGGCATCACCCAGAGCCCACACCTCAGCAGAGCATCACTGCCTCCGGTCCCCCCCATCCCAGGGGGGTCCCCACCTTCCTCCTCGCTGGAAAAGCAGCAGGATTTGCCCTCAGCAAGGAGTTTTTGCATCTAGGAAGCTCCAGCTAAGCAGCTGCGCAGTGATTATAAAAAAAACTGGAAAAGCCCCTTGGCGTGCACGACTCCTGTGTGATAAATACAGACGTTTTCCTTGGCACTGTCTCAGACTGATATTCCTGACCCATCCTAAATGCTGGTGGTGACACTGGAGAGGAAACACATGCTGGCTTTGAGTTAAAACCCTTGCAGACTCAGAGGGGAAAAAGAAAATAACCCTGCAAGGCTACATGACTTTAGCATCCAGCTATTTGTTAGAACTTAAATTCCTGGAGATTAATTAGCAGATGCAGAACATTGCCCAAAGGTAGGTCTGTACCACAGCCCAAACAGCTCTGCATCCAAACTCTGCAGCTGGCCCTTACTTTTTTTTCCACTTTCCTAAAAAAAAATAAAGGAGCCAAGCCCTCAATACCCTCAATCCTGGGCTGTAGCTCCCATGGTTTTGGTTGAAATCATGTATGGGAGATAGAACAGGAATATTTCATGTTTTCAGGTTAATAGTAGGGTTTCTGTCTTCAGTGGAGCAGCTCCTCCCACCATCCCATTCCAAACCTGTCTGGACAGTGAGAAAGGGTCTCACACGAGCTTTGCTCGCTCAGGCAAAAGGGACAAGGATTTGCTCCATAAATGTGAATGGGGAATCTGAAACATCAAAAATTCCAGCCCTCCTCCCCTTCCTAGGAGAAAAAGGCAGATCCCACTGGAAATTCAACATTTTGCTGCCAAAAAGGAAGCCAAGGCAGGGTATGGGACAGGAGCCTGGAGATACTGAATTGCTCCTCCAGCAATAGCAAAACCTTTCCAGATTCCATCCCCGCTCCTCAGGCACTGGCTGCTGCCAGCACACGGCCAGCGACTGCTTCGGAAAGGGCAAAGTTCAGGGTCTGAACAGCCATCTGTGCCGGGGCCAGGCAGCAGCTGGGCTGGGGAGAGGGATGTGGCTGCTTCCCACTGGGAAAGAGCAGCTCCAGCCTTGCCAGGCTTGGTTTTGGACTGAGAATTGCTCAAGCAAGGCTGGAGCTGGCACCAGATCTGAGCATCTTCACATGTCCCAGGAAAGCAGAGGTGAAGAGCAGCACTGGTCACCTCTGGCATGATCTACGGATCCTGGGCTCATCCCTGCTGCAAACCAGGCTAGTGAATTATCTCCAAAATTAGAGCAGAGCTGAAAAAATGAGCCCACAGGGGACTGAAAGCTAAGGATGGGAAAGGAAATGCTGGCACACCAAGAGTGCCTGCTCCAGAGGGCATCACAATAGGCATTTCACAGTCAGAGCACTGCAGAATTAGGAATTAATTAATCCTCACAGTGGCCCTGTAAGACAGATCAGGTGTAATTAAGCCTTGGTTTTATAGCTGGGGAAACAGAGGTGTGGGGTTAACAGCTCTAGGAATAACTGCAGATGCTGGGGGTGTTTGGAGACAGAGGTTTGTCGCCTTGTAGTTTATAAATCCAGCAGAAACCACCTCTCACCTGTCCTCCTGCCTAATTCATGCTAGGATCTGGCCCTCAGCTTATTCCTTCTCCCATCCACATGAGCAATTCATCTCCCGAGTTAAACCCACAGCTGATAAAACACTCCTCATGCTCAAGGACACCCACGCTGCTGCAGGGAGGGGATGGCAACCCATTCCATGCCTTTTGTGAAGAGATCCCAGTTTTATCAGCAAAGACACCCACCCTGGACCTCCTTGACCTGCAGCTGGGATGGGGCAATGGCAAAAGCAGGCTCCACATCTTCTCCAGTGCCAAACCCCAGCAAACCTTACCAAAGGGACCTGCAACCACATTCAACGACAGCTCTTCGGAAACACCCTACGGATATGCTTATTTTTCCCTTTAAGTTACAACTTGCCTGCGAGCGGCCAGCCAGAAAGAAAAGGAAGAAAGAAAGGAAAAGAAGTGATTCCTCCCTGTTTTGCCGCCGTTATTCTCCCCTCTGAGGTAGACATCGATGCGGTGGGGACGAACCACTGGAGAGTGGTTATTTGTCTGGCGAGCAAGCCCACGGCACCCTCGCTGTCCTGCCCCAGTGTGGTGGAAGCCCGTGGCACCCTTGACTCCGAGCACCCCGGCAGGGCTCAGCACTGACGCAGCACGCAGGCCGTGGTGGCCAGCGGTGGCCCTGGCGAGCTGCATTTCTCCGGGGCGGTGATTTTACCGGCGTAATCAATGCAAGAGGCGTTGCGCGTCCGCACGCCCTCGCCGCACGTTTGGGAGCAGGGGGACCAGGGACCCAGGCGCCAGAGAGGGCACGGCATGTCCCCACAGGGCTTGATGTCCTCGGGCTTGAGGGATTTGTTGCAGGCGGAGGAGGTTTGACCCTCCACATCCCGGCAATCCACCGTCCGCCGCTGCCA
The DNA here is from genome assembly GCA_013397775.1 of Eulacestoma nigropectus. Classification (NCBI taxonomy): domain Eukaryota; kingdom Metazoa; phylum Chordata; class Aves; order Passeriformes; genus Eulacestoma; species Eulacestoma nigropectus. Next base: position 642,969 of record VZTE01000669.1, on the reverse strand, counting down.
GCCGGAGCCACACGTCTTGGAGCACTCAGACCAGTCACCCAGGACCCACTGGGAGGTCAGCATTGGTCGGATGACGTTGACCGACTTCTTCTCTTTGCCCTTCTGCTTGCTGAAAGGGACGTCCTTGGGGATGAAGAAGGTGTACTTGACTTTTGGTGGGAAGACCTCGCTGGCAATCGTCAGCAGCTGGACGGTCAGGGGCTCTGGGAGCTGTCGGAAGCTCTGCAGCCTCTCCAGAGTCGTCATGGAGCCGCTGTATTTCAGGATGGTCCCCTTAACGAGGATGTCCTGCTCCATGGCTGAGATGGCAAAGTCTCCGTTCAGCAGGTACTTGCCCTCCAGGGTCTTCAGGGCCAGGTAATTCCCATCGTGACGGACCCCTCGGTGGCTGCGCTGTTTGATGTCGATGTTGGTGGCTCCGGCAGGGATGGTGACGATGTCGTTGTAGCCGTATCTGCACAGGAAAAAGGGACACGGTTATTTTTCAAGGCTTACTAAGAGCACACCCGTGTAGGGAACAGCACTTGGGATCCTGGCCCTGAAGCCATCTCTCTGTAACCCCGAGCACTCAAGAGCTGGAAATATTGCAGGTGTTCTAGATGTGAGCTCAGCTGGAAGATTTCACTGGATTCCATATGAAAATGAGCAATCAAATGAACAGCCCTGTGATTACCAGCCGAGGTGGGAAATCCCCCTCGCTCCCTGTGTTTGGAAATGCTGAAGTGTTTGGGACTGAAAGCCTGCCGCTGGTGATGCTGAAGGATGAGGTTGTCTATTGACAGAGATAATATGGAGATAATATAGACATAGATAGAGATACAGATATCGATGTAGAACAGCAGAATAGGAGGGAGTCTCTGCACCCTCACCTCACTTTTCAAAGGGTTTTGCAGCCACCACCACAATGCAGATGTAATCCCACTGGAGGATACAGAGGACATTCCCATGCCAGGGAAATGTTTTCCTGCAGAGCCAGCCAAGGCCCATCCCTGGAGCACCAGGGCTCCCGGGACAGCACCGGGAAGGTTTCACTTGAGCCCTCAGCACTGTGACTCACACTGTGGGGCCAGCAGGATCGCTTTCCATGGATCCCCATAGTGGATGCTGCAGTCAGTAATTAGGTTCAGAGTATTTTGGAAAAAAGCCTTTGAGTCAAACTCTGCTCTCCGTCACCTTGGCCTCCCTCACCCTGATCTTAATGGGATCTCTCCTTGGCTGTAGCTCCTACGCTAATCTCCCTTTAGTCAACCACAAACAACTCACAGGAGAATGGAAGCCCTGTTTCAGCTGTTCCCTGGAAGGAAAGCATTTAGGAAATCTAATTTGACTGGGTGAGTCATCTCGCTGCATGGAATTGGACGGTCGGGCTTTTGTTACGGTTTTCCAACAAAAGCCTTAAATTCTGCTCTTTGGCAAAGCCACGGAGATGTTGGGTGAGGGAAGTGGCTGCCTCAGTGCCCTTGTCCCAGGATTCAAATTCACCCCCAAGCCCAGGGAAAAGTTACGGAATATTTATATCACACGTCAGCCCTCGAATAGCGAGTGTCCAACTCACTGCACTGGGGTGAAATGTGTTTTGTAAACTCGTTGGGGCAGCAGGTTTATTTACGGTGGTGTACCGAGCCCATCACATCAGTTATTATTTCAGGAAATAAGCTCTACTTGGCTTGTATAATTCTGCCCTGAAATAAACTGAGCCTAAGCCCCGGAGTCTGGGGAGGAGCCCAGGCTCTTGCAATGCCAACCGGCTGAGGATGCTGGCTTGGGTCCTGATATATTCCTAGCCTAGAACTTTAGCCATAGAAAAAGGGGAATGAGAGAGGATGCTGGTTTTTCTCCCACAGCCCATCCCTGCAGAACCTCCTTCCTGGCGCCTCACTTGGATCTGTTGAGCGAGCCGGATATTTTCCTGCAAGTGGAGCCATTGCCGCCGCACACCCCGCACTTGTCCAGCTTCTTGGAGGACCCAATGACGTGATCACAGCCAGCCTTGATGCACTGCCCGTGGACGCAGATGGAGAGGGTCTCTGGGCCACACAGCGTCCCATCGATCACCTGGGAAAGGGAGATGCAGAGGAGTAATGAGGGGATCAGTTCTGAAATGGGGTGAACGGCAGTGATTCCCATCACCAGGGATCTTACTTTGGTGATTCCCATCACCAGGGATCTTACTTTGGCCTCAAAGACTTTGAATTCGCTCCTCCCTCGGGCTCGGCAGAAGAGTTTGCATCGGTCTCGGGGGGACACTCCCGCATACTTAGGAACCCACTCCAAGCGATTCCCTTCCAGATCCGTGAAGTTGTAGCTGTTGTACTTCTCACACTGCTGCTCCCGAAAGCTTTTCCCTGAAAGGAAAGGTGAAACATGGCCCAAAATCCATGGGAGGCTGGCAGGAGCTGCTGTTCTTGGCCATCACAGAGATGTGGGAGGGAGCTAAGGGTAGTGGGAGCACGTGGTGAGCGTGCAAGCAGAGGAGGAATGTTGTGAAGAGGGATCCCACACACCTTCCATCAGCCAGAGAAGGTCACAGCCCCCAGCAGGAAGCTGTTGCTCTCCCCAGATATGAATATTCAAGGGGGAGCAGAGCAATCCCTGTAATGCATTCTGGAGGAGCAGGAGTGGGAGCTGAGCGTGCATTTGGGAATTGTCATCCTCACCATCCAGCGGGCACTCTTCGGTGTGGCAGGACTGGTACTTGGTTCTCTGGCCCTCACAGTAGCTGCCGCCGTGCCGGGGCTTGGGGCTGTCGCAGTGGCGGTGGGAGAACTGGATGCCTCCCCCACAGCTCCGGGAGCAGGAGCCCCAGGCGCTCCACGGGCCCCAGCCGCCGTTCACCGCTGGCTGCAAGAGGCCAGGAGAAGCTGCTAAATCCATCCCTGAGCCTGTCCAGCCCCAGCTGCTCCCTCCCAGAGCATTCCCACCATTCCCCAGCGCCCCCATTACCTGGGGTTTCAGGGCATCCTGCTGCACACAGCGCCCGTCCCAGCACAGCCCCTCGGCTTTGCAGGGGGTTCCATCGGCCCAGGGCAAGCTGCCATTCTTGGTGTGGCAGAGGGGCTCCCCGCTGCTGGTCCTGCACCACAGCTGGGCGCAAACGTCCTCCTCCGTGGTGTTGGGGCAGTGCTGGAAGTCCTTGCCGAAGATCTGCTGGCATTGCTGGTCCAGGCTGTACAGGGCTCTTTGGCCGGGCAGCTCGGCAGGCAGGGAGACGGGCTGGGCCGGGGCGTCCAGCAAGCAGTCACCTGGGCAAGGTTCAAGAGTTAGGCTGGAGATGGACCTATCAGGGCTTGACGCCACTGACCGCACCAAGCAGGGCACCCCACGCCTCTGTCCAGGGTCAGGTTTGACTCCCCCTTCACCCCACACACCCCTCCAGGCATCGCAAAGAGCCTGAGCAATTAAGGGAAAGGTTGTTTTGAGTGATGAGGTAGCTGATTGAGCCTTACCATGCCCTCCGTCCAGGAACTCGGTGAGGTACATGGCGCTGCAAGGAGACCAGGGCTGGGTCTTGTTCAAGTGGATGAAGAGCGCGGCCATCACGTGGTGCTCGCCAAGGGGCCCAAAGAGCCGCTCGCAGTTCTTGGAGTCGTCGTGGGGCATGCTGAGCACATGGCCTGGGGAGCAGAGAGCACGGCAGAGCTGAGCTCCCCAGCCCAGCTCCTGCTCCTCAGCAGATGGTGCGTGGGAGCACCTGTAAGGTATCAAGCAGCTCCTACTTCTGCAAAAGCTATTTGCTTCCCTAAATCAGAAGGAATAAAAACTGCTTGCTCCGTCTCGGTGGTACAGCCTGCTGGGTGCACGGCAAGCAACCCAAATTTGTAGAAAGCCAGAATGGTTTGGGATGAAAGGGAATTAAAGCTCATCTTGTTCCACCCCTGCCATGGACCGGGACACTTTCTACTGTTCCAGGTTGCTCCATGCCCCATCCAACCTGGCCTTGAATGTTCCCAGGGATGGGGCAGCCACAGCTTCTCTGGGCAAAAATTAGTGCAGGAATGGCAAACCAAGGGAGAGAGGTGCTTGATCCCACGCCTGAGCTCATCACAACAGGTAAATCATAGAACCATTAAGGTTGGAAAAAACCTCCAAAATCCTCAAGTCCAACCTGTGACCAATCCCCACCTTGCCAAAAACACCAGAGTGCCACGTCCAGGCGTTTCTTGAACAACTCCAAGGATGGGGATTCCATCACCTCCCTGGGCAGCCCCTTCCAATGCTCAACAACCCTTCCAGTGAAGAAATTCTTCCTGAATTGGTGCAAATGCATCAATTTACAACAATTTGGGCACTTCTTGGTGTTTCTGCTGGTGCAAACCACCTTTTGTCAGTGCCAGAAGCTCCCCATGGCTTAGTGGGTGGTACCCAGCCAGGAGATGCTGGTGCTGGGCTGTGCCACAACCCCTCTCAGCAGCAGGACTGGAAGAAACAGACTTCCCCTTGGGAAGGGATGTGTTACCCAGTTCATGAGCCAGGGTGTAGGCTGCCTGCAGGCCCTCGTCCTCGATCACAGAGCAGCTCTTGTTGCGGTCGCACATGGTGCCGATATCCGCCACTCCCAGCGTGTCGCAGCTCTGGTGTCCGCAGAAGTCCTGTTTGTGCCGGGCAGGGGGAGCGGTCAGCAGGGGGAGGGGGCCCCACGTTCAGCCCCAACATCTCTGTGGGCAACCCACTGGGGGTCTGCACCCCAAGTGAAACCGCCCCCCCAAATGCTTTGCTGGAAGCTCCACTCTTTGCACGGTGGGGCATCGACCTCCACGGTCAACGCCCTTCTCTCCCTCCATGGATGCCTTGACCCCTTTCCTTTCCGCCCCAGAGCATTCCCAAGGGACGCTGACCTGTCTGGTGAGGAGGATGGCAGTGTCGTAGTGCTCCGGGTGCCGGTCACTCGGGGGGTTGAACCTTTGCTGCCAGCTGCAGAAGTTGCGCAGGGTGAGCCCGCCATTGTCGGACACCTCCGGCCCCGCCGCTGCCTCCTCCACCACCAGCACCTTCACCACCACCAGGTTGATGGAGTTCCTCAGGCTGGGGTGCTTGTAGATGCGAGCTGCCATGGACATCAGGGTCAGGACATGGTTCTGTGGGGGAACACACGGGCAGGCAGAGCCTGGGTAAAACCTCTGCTACAGGGCAATTGTTTTTGTTTGAAAGGAAGGCATCAGCCTCATTTATGAAGCTCTTCACGTCCACACCATGGGCTGATGGACTCAGTGCTGCCTTTCCTGCATGTGATGCTTTACACCTTGTGCTGGCGGACAAGCCCTGCATCCCCTTCTCCAAACACTGTGTCTCCCCTCCCATGAACCCTTTGCACCTAGAAATCCCTCTGGAAGAAATTCCTTGGGGAAAATCTCACCATTCTGGAGAGTTCTCTGCATATTCCCAAAGCATTAACCCTGCCCTCGCTGCCCCAGGGCAGGAACTCACTCACACACATCTTGCTGGTGCAAAACCACCCAGTAAAACTTCTGCCTGTGCAGGTCGCAGGGTTTGAACCCGACATCCTTGGCGACAAACTGGGACTAAAACACTCTGACAGCCAGGTCTCTGCCCGGCAGCATCCCCTGCTCGGCGATGACTTCATATGTCAAAAGCGCCAGCGATGTTAAGGCTGATGTAAACATCTTATCGGAGCATCAGAATTCCTCCTCTGCTTGGCATCGCTCACGGCCCGGAGTCAGGAGAAAAAAATGCAGCTATTACACAACATAGTATTGGGAAAGAGAAAGTGGCTTCTCTCCTCCCCAGACAAATTGCACCCTGCGGTCTCAATTCAGAGCCTAATTAAACTGGAAGGACTCAATGGGAGCCCTCTCCGACAGCCAAGTTTCACCCAAAATACATTTCCTGAGCAAAGCTGACTCTGCGTGCTCATCCATCACGGTACTGCCAGGACGATGCCATTTTCTGAGACACAAAATGCTGTTTCCTTAGCAAATGAGGGAGATGTTGAGGGAGATAGAGCACATTTGCTGCACCGAGAGCCGCTTGCCCAGGGCACTTGTGGCTATTTTAAATTATTCTGCCACATTTTATCCCATCACTGGCAGCTCCATGTAAACAGATGTTTTGTTTCAACAAGACATGTCCCAAGTCCTCCCTGGCTCATTATCCAAGGGCAGGCCCCAGCAAGGCTGATGGGAGCAGTGAATAGACTGGTTTATTTAGACTGGCCAGATCTCCACGCCGTGACTCACATCCCAGCCCGGAGCATGCAACTCATGTCACGGAGAAGTCACCGCAGAGGCAAGAAATCCAGGCGAGATCCCCACAAATGGTTGCTCCATGAAACTTGAGGGAATTGTTCACCCTGTGGGGAAAGTCCATTGGGAACCTTGCTAAAAATATCACGAAGCCTTCCTAAAATTACACCCCTGAATCTCAAGAAGGATGCTCTGCACTGGAGCTGCTCATCATGGGATCATCCCTCATTTCCAAGGGAATAAATCCAGGCACACCCTTTCCTAACCCATTAGAGGGTTCCGTCCATAACAGTAGATTTGACCTGGGAGATCTCAGTTCATACCACAAATCCCCCAGGACACCAACCCTCACATCCTCAGGGGTGCATCCAGCCAAAAACCTCTTTCAGCAGTAGGAACAGAGGGACCTGGAAAACATCTGTGCACCTTCCCTGTCTGGAAAGGGAAGATGGAAAGCAAACCGAACAAACAGCTATTTAGTGAAGATTAAAAGGTCAAATTCACTTGTTCCACCATCTGGTATCTATTTATACCCATCCCTGGCCCATGCAGGAGTTGGTTGGGTTTCAGATGGACCCTGACTGCTCTGGGGAGAGCAGCAATCCACCTGCACCGCCTCGGCTTGGCCAAGGGCTTGAAGCCATGGCCAAAAGCAAATTATGGGATCCTCAGGGCTCGGGAGAGGCCAGCTGAGCACTTTTGGCCAACAAGTGGCTGTGGATGGGCTGAGTCCTGCTGGTCCCATCCTCCTCCTGCCTTTGCAAACAGGCTCTGGCTCGACCAGCCACCTGGGAGGGAACGCTGCCTTCTCCAGGGTTTCCTTTCCAGCACTGAGGATGAGGATGTGGGTATTGGGATCAGGTGCAGGGCAGGAATTTGGGTTGGGTTTGGGGAGCCCAGGGCTGCAAACAGACTGGTTTCTGCCTTCTTGCCAGGCACTGCAGCCCTGCAGGCACAAGGAGCTTCCCTGCCCTTTCCAGCCAGCATCCTGGGAGATCTGGCAGGATGTCTGGTAAACACAGCTGGAAAAATCTGCCTCTCACCTGCTCTGGAGGGAGAGGACACCAGAGAGAGCCAGAGAGGGTTGTGGAGCATCCCTTCTCTGCCCCATGCTCTGCATTTGTGCCAAGGCACGATGGAGGGTGATGCCCCCACAAACCTCCCACCCCTTTTCCCCCAGCTGCAATCCTGGGCTCCCTCTGCTCTCAATATCAAATCCCACCCACTTCCCCCTAAAAATGAGGAGGGATGACTTTTGTCTGACACCCCTGCATTTCAGCAGCTCCGACATCCCTCCTGCCACAGCATCCCTGTGCCTGGGAGAGCCCTGCCCTGAGCCAGGCACTGCCTGACAGGAGCCTTCCAGCAGCAAACAGCACAGGCAGAGGGACAGGAAAAATAAATACAAGTCAGAGCAAGGGGAACTGAAGTGGTTGTCTTTACCCTCACAACACCGAAGGATTTCGCTTTCTGATACAGGCTTTTGCAAAGTCTCTGCTTACATTCCCTTTCATGGGAACCACTCAGAAGCTGACGCCTGCAAACCCCAAACGCTGGGGTTTATTTTTAATTATTATTATTTTGATGGGTGAAACTGCTCTTACACAGACACTATTACTGTGGTATGCACAGAATGGTTTAATATTGCTGGACCCACCCAGAACAGAAGGACAGCAGGGAGCACCCACAGAACACCCCAGCACAACCTGCCTCCCTCCACCATGCTCCCCAGCGTGTGGGGAGCAATGTTCAGCCCAGCCTGGGGCTGTAGGGTTGCTTGCTGGATTTGGTTGGGTTTTTTCCCTGCCTTCTCCCTCAAAGCCAACATTTCTGCAGAGGAGGAAAAGAAGAAAGAAATGCTGAGATTCTGGAGCGCAGACAGATGGGAGGAAGGAAACCCAGGGTCAGATGCAAGGGCTGCCCAGCTTTTAAAAATCAACTAGTAAAACCATCCTGGGCTGCCCCTTTGCCCCGCAGCACCGCCTGTGAGCTCCCCCCTGGCTTGGGTACCCGGGGGCTGCTGGCTGCCCTGCCAGCTCCTCCTGCGGTTTCAAGCCCGGGCCAAGAATTCCCTTGCAAAAATGTGGGAGGCAGCCAAGGGAAATGGGGGGCAAGCCAGGGGAGAGGGGGATACCCTGCCAGCCTGCCGGTGTGCCTGGCTGCCCCCCTGCCTCCCCAGCTCTCTGCCCATCCCTGTTCTGTTTGCCACAGGATTTTTCCCCCCCTTCTCTTTCTCTCTTTGCTGGATATTTGGGGCAGAACCACAAAAGCAGCAATAACCCCTGTTCAAGGCAGGGGAAACTCAGGCACACCCAGAGGCACTGCCACCACCTCCCCAGAGGCAGAGGTGAAGATGGAGTAAAACCCCATGCTGAGAGCATCCCAGAGCAGGAGTGCTACAGTTTGGGAGTTGCTTCAGTGGGAGCCAGCTCCCTTCACGCTGCACATTTCATTCCGAAGCCCTGAAGTGCAGCAGCTGTTGAATATCCCGGCGTGAGGTGAGTGCACCAGGCAGAGGAATATTTAGGGAGGCTGCCTGGTCCTCCAGCCCCCTGCCCCAAAGCGGACGCAGGCTCAGGGTCACACTCAGAGGACAAATCCCAGAAGAAAAGCTGGCGGATGGCAGCATCATGCAGGTCCCCCTTTGCAAAGATCCCCTTTAATCCCACTCCAGTTGCCTTTGGGATGGGCTTAGGAGGGGCTGGCTTCTTTTGTCAAGGGATTAAGTGAATTTACCCACTCACGCTGCAAAATACCCTAAAGCAAGCCTAAGAGCCGGACATGAGGGGACCTGGGGCTCCACGGTGGCTTTGGATTTACCCCCAGTCGATGTGGGTGTGGGAGAGCTGGCAGCAGGACCCTGGCAATGCCCCATGCCCTGCACTCCAGCACCTGTCTGGTCTTAGAGGGAAGAGTTTGCAGCAGCACTCCTAAAACCTCATAAATCTGCCTGGAAAAAACACAGAAGTCAGCAAGGAATCCGCAAGGAATCCCAGCTTTTCCAGCCCGATCTGATTCTGCTCCGGTCCTCAGTCGTTACCGGCCCCTGGAATCAGGAACGGCAGATTCCTCACTTGCAAGAGGAGAAGGGAAAGGGGATCACAGCCGTCGTGCTTGCGGAGGAAAGCTTGGAAATGTGTCTCATCTGCACCCAAGAGACTGGAGAAATCCCACCACAGGAATCCCGTCTGGCTGCCAACTGGCTGGGGATGCTGCAGCTGGGTTTTGGAACTGCCTGGTGCTTTAGGTGTCTTGGCAAACGCTCCTGAGCCATGCAGAGCATCCTTGCAAGTGCAGCCCAGCTGCAGGTGCTCAGCCCTTGTGCACCGCAGCAGGATCAGCCCCGCCTCCTGCCTCAGCTCCCCCTGCTCAAACCCCCACTCAGTTCTGTGAGTGATGCTCACAGTCCCTTTGTTTTCAAGCATTTGGGATCCTCTGCAAGAAAAATGCCAAAACTCCTGTGTCCAGCCTGGAGCCTCGCTCCCATCCCTGTATGAGGGCTCTTCCCAGTCACTGCAGGTTGAATCCCTACACATCCCCACAGGATTTATTGCCCAGCACCATCCTGCTGCTAATGCCCCCCAAATACCCCATCCCCTGCAATCACCAAGCCCAAACAATGATTAAACCCCCAAATTTCAGGTCTGGTTCTGTTCTCACTTCACCATTCCCTGCTGGTTTACATAAAAGTATTGATGAAGGTAGAATAAGCTCTTGTTATCTAAATTAGGGTAACAGCTGAGCTGTAAGGCTCAAATTGATGAGAAATAAATCATTAACAGCGTTTTCCCACCGAGAGCATGGCAATGATTATAACTCACAACGCTTGAGCGCATCTTAGGGTGACTCTTCTGCTCGAGCTGCTACAACTTATGCAAGAAAATAACTGGGAATACAAACAATGCTGGTGACCTTTAATAAATATTTGGTAATTAAAGTGTGGTTACGGGAAGAAAAGTCATTATATAAATACGGTTTGTTCTGACTCAACATTTCTACTCCCTGGGCATCTCTCCTAGTCAGCTCTCTAAGATCTCACCAGCACTTGCCACTGCTTTTTTCACCCCACAAAAAAGGTATTTAGGGAGAAGCACGATGGCTGTGCTGCTCCCTGCATTTTTGTTCCAGAGAACAAAAGACACAGAAACACAGCAGGTGGTTTTTTGGTTGTTTTTTGGTGTTTTTAGCTGCTACACCAGAGTTGGTGGAAGTTTTCTCCCAAATATTTTAATATGCTATTGCTCTATTCATCCAAAACAAGATCTTTAAAGGTTTCCTTCCCATCCCTGAGAGCTGATGCAAAGGTACTGCTCTTGGGGCCAAGGAAATGATGGCAACACGGGAGCCAACCAGGCAGCATCAGCCGGCCCAGGGCTGGAGCAGCCAAAGCAGGGCAGGGTGCCAGTGTCCCAGCCCCTCGATTATGTGTAGATGCCGTTTCCTCTCCTGCTGCCTTCACAGATTTACCCACAGGGTTGTTGCTTTTCCCCCAGCTCAAGCTGGGCATTATCAGGATTTCCCCCAACCCAAATATATCACCTCATTTCTAGCAATTTAGACACCTTTGGGTCTGCTTTAAAACCATCAGGTGCCCAGCGGGGTGCAGAAGATTCACTGGACTATTTTTCCTGCCCTCTTGGGGAATCAGAGACCAACTTCACACTCTGGGGAGAGTAATTCCCACCAACATTTATATGTCTGTTGCTTAAAAACGCAGCTTACTCCACTTCAAACTCTTTTCTGAGTGCTGTGAGCACTTGGGGTATCTCCAAGTGCATCACCCCTCGCTCACTGACCCTCTGCTATCTGCTCCTGCCATCCTGCCTTGGTGGCAAAACCAGAGCGATGCCAAGCAGCTGAAATCAGCTGGAGCCCCAAGGTTTAGCATTTCCCAAGGTCCAGCCTGGCCTGAGCAGGGCTGGCATGAAAACACTGCTTTGTTTGGAGCAGAGAAGCCCCTGGGGAAGGATAAAGTCGGTAGAAGTGGCAAAGCCAGGCTGCCAAAGTGCAGCCCCTGGTTTCAGCTGCTCCCTGCTGAGCTCCGGCTTCAAGAACTCTTCTCCCGGCCCCGAGCCCAAACAACCAGAGAATGAGCAACTTCAATGCACGGTTATCCCTTGCAAAGACCGCAGAGCATTTCTGAGGGTGCAAACCTGAATTTGGACCTGAACCACCCACGCCTGCAGGGTAGGGGTGGGGAGCTGGCTTTGCCAGAGGCAGGAAAAATGACCTGCTGCTGATGAATGAGGCACATCGACAGCCCTGGAGATGGATGTGGGGGCTGAGGCACCACGGGCTCTGCTCCTGGAGTCTCCCCAAAGCCTGGTCGGGGCAGGGTCTCCGCAGAGAGTGTTTAAGGAGGGTGAGAATTCCCAGCGCTGGTGGCTGAGCGAAAGGGCTGTTCATCCATCTGCTCAGCTGCTAACAGGTGGCTCGGGAGCGGGACTGCGCATTACTCAGCCCCTGGTTTATTTACTATCTGGCCCCGGCTCCCAGCCGGAACGGAGTTCAGCCCATTGCTTTGCGGCGTGGCTCTTTCCTTGTAGCAGGAAGGGCATTAACCCGCCCTGTTCCCCACCTTTGGGGACACCGGGCTGATGGGACATCACAGGGCCCGGTGTGTGCAGAAACAGGCTCGCCGGGATGGATGCTGGGGCTGGGAAAGGGTCCCCAAACACTTCCTGAACCCCATAGATCAACTTACAGCCCCTACACAGCACGGGAAGGTGGGGACCAAGGTCCCCCCGCCCCGCCCCCGCTCACTCAACGTTGTCCCTGGTGTCCCGGGGCTGGGGGGACCGGGAGGGCGAGGGGGAGCCGGCAGCGGGCAGCCAAGCGGGAGGGCAGGAGGGGACGGAGAGGCAGTAGGGCTGGAGGAGTGCATTTGAGAGGAGGAGGAGAGGCAGCGCGGATGGGAACAGGAGACAGCGGGATGAAGGGATGCATGTGTAGGGAGGATGGAGGGATGAAGGCGATAGAGAGGCAGTGGGAACGCAGGAGTGGAGATGGGGAGAGGCGGAGAGGCGGCTGGGATGGGGACAGCAAGGGACGGAAGGATGGAGAGGCTGTGGGGACGAAAGCGGTGGAGACAGGACAGGCACACGCGGGGACAGACGGATGCGGGCGGGGGGACGGCAGACACCGCCAGCCCTTACCTCCACCTCCTCCCCGTAGAACCGCACCATGGACGCGTCAGCCACCAGCAGCGTCTCCACGTACCGCGCCTGCGAGACGAAGCGCCTGGCCCTGGGCAGCGGCTCCGCGCTGCCGCTCTCGCTGCCGCCGGGACGCG
>VZTE01000669.1:573732-620929 GCA_013397775.1 Eulacestoma nigropectus | reverse complement strand
CCCCCCCCCGACCCCGGGGCCCGCCGGCCGGGCCCCGCCGAGACGATGCTGCCGCTGCTGCCGCTGCTGCTGCTGGGCGCCCCGGGGCTGAGCCTGACCTCGGGGGGACCCCCGGACACCGACTCCGCGCTGGTCACTCCCCTGCGCCTGGACCCCGACATCAACGGGCCGGCTTATTTCAGGGGGGGCCCGGCCGAGCCCCCCCGGGGGGGGCAGGCGGTGGTGATCCAGCTCTCGGCTTTCGGGGAGGATTTCTACCTCCACCTCTCCCCCGACGCCCGTTTCATCGCGCCCGCCTTCGCCGCCCACTACCTGGGGGCGGCCGCCCGCCCGCTGCCCGCGCTCCGCCACTGCTTCTACTCGGGGGATGTCAACGCCGACCGCGAGTCCTTCGCCGCCCTCAGCCTGTGCGGGGGGCTCCGGGGGGCTTTCGGCTACCGGGGAGCCGAGTACCTGATCAGCCCGCTGGCGGGGGGGGCGGCCGGGGGACTCCATCGCCTGCAGCGCCGCAGCCCCGAACGCCCCGTCGGGGCCGGAGCATCCCGCTGCGCTGTGGGCTCCGGGCTCACCCCCGGCGTGCTGCAGGCGCTCGACAAGTACCGGGGGCGTGCGGGGGGGAAAGGCGGTCGGGCCAAGCGCTTTGCCTCGGTCCCGCGTTACGTGGAGACCTTGGTGGTGGCCGACGAGTCGATGGTGAAGTTCCACGGGGATGACCTCCAGCACTACCTGCTCACCCTGATGGCCACGGCCGCCCGCCTCTACAAGCACCCCAGCATCCGTAACCCCATCCAGATCTCCGTGGTCAAGTTCCTCCTCATCGGGCAGGATGACAAGGGGCCCAAAGTCACCAGCAACGCCGCCCTCACCCTGCGCAACTTCTGCGCCTGGCAGAAGAAGTGGAACAAGGTCAGCGACAAGCACCCCGAGTACTGGGACACCGCCATCCTCTTCACCAAGCAGGTGGGTGCAGGGGGGATGGCCCGGAGGAGCTGTTCCCCCCGTCACGGAGCCCTGCACTGGGCTAAGGCGTTCTGCCACCTGTGTGCGTGGTGGGGGAGGTTGTGCTTGTGGCCGATCCCTCTGTCCCGAGGGAACCTCCACTCTCAGATGCTGGGGTGGGGGGAGCAGAGGCGTGGAGCAAGCCGACTTGAGCCAGCCCTTGCTGTCCCCTAGGCAGGTTTTGGCTAGCAGCCTGGAAAAATCCCTGCCATGGGGTGAATGAGGCCAGGAGGTGTCCAAAGGCAGGTTGCCCCACGGGCACAAAGCTGCCACTCTATCTCCTGTCTCCGTGCAGGAGCCTTGGCAGCAAATGCCCTGTGGCTCTGGTGTGCACCCTGAAACGAGAGGTCTGAGCCCACAAGAGGAGGAGCACGGTCCCGCTTCCCCCTCCCCAGCTGGGAAGAGCTCACAATGCCACCTGCCAAGAAAAAACCTCTCCCAGCTTCCTCTGACTCATGCACGAGGTCCTCCTGAGAACCTGGACTTCTCCTCAGCACTGGCTGCGCTGCATGGACCCGGTTCAGGGCTGGAAGTGAAGCACCAGAGATTCAGCCAGCACTACAGCCCTCGAGTGGGGGAGAGGGGAGAGCCACTGCCACCGCTGCCATGGGCTGGCCGCATCCCTGTGGTGGGAGAGGGGCTTGGAGCTGCCTTGGGCAGGGCTCTGCGGTGATGTGGGGTGTGGGATGAACTCTGCATCCTCCCACCCCCACACACTGGGTGACACCAAAGCTCCCAGAGCCTTCCCCCGTTGTTCCTCCTTCCCTGTAGTCCTGTCTCAGTGTGGACATCAGTGCAGTGCCTGCATCCCAAAATCGCTGATGGGATGGGAGGAGGATGAGCCGAGCTTGGAGGGGACAGTCACGTCTCATCCTGGCTGCAGCAGGCTTTGGCAGCAAAGGCTCCTCGCATTTTCTCCTTCCCCTATCCCTGCCCAGATGTTTTTGGATTAGGGACAGGTCAGAAACTCCCCTCAATGGCAGGGAGACCATTCCCAAAACATTTTTCCAAGTCAAGCACTTGTGGGTAGGAAGGATATAGCATCCAGCTCAGTTCAGCTGTCCCTAGCCTGGCTCAGCGAGGGCTGACAATGGCCTGGAGCAGGAAGGATGCTGTGCAGGACACGTGAGATCTTGTGCTGTCCTGTCCTGTCTTCTTGTCCCCCCGGCCCCGGGCCAGCTGTGAATCCTGTGGGAGCACAGACAGGATTGAAGCCCAGGCTGCTGGAGCAGCTCCTGCCTGCACGGGGCTGCTCCAAGAGGAGGACACTGCTGACACCTCTGCAGGGACGAGCCAGCTCCACCTCTGGTGGAAACCCAGTGAGGTCACCGGAGCTGCACGTGGGACAGAGCCGGTCCCAGCGATTCAAAAGATGTGGATCACGTCTGGGCTGCATTTTTTACACATTGCTAAACCATCCATTCCTGAAATCCCAAAGCAAGCTCAATGCAAAGGCACACGGTCAGGGAGACATCTGCCTTTCTTGAGTGCATCCATCTGTGGTCCCCTGACATCCCGAAGTTTATCTTCCTGCCAAAAAGCTGTTACATAAGCCCCCGACTTAAATTTCACCTCCAGGCTGGTTGATAGGCAGTTTTCAGTTGTGTTGGTGAGTTGCTGACGAATGGGGCTCTCTTACTGCTTGGATTTGCTCCCTCCTGACGTCGGTTGTGCTGAATGATGGATTTGCCTTTGGGAAGCTCAGTCCTGACCAGCTGGTGGGTGCAGATGCCCCTTCCTACCTGAGCTGCTGCTTGTTGGAGGGTCCTGCAGAGCATCCAGCCTTCAGCTGCCCTCCTGCCTCCTGGAAATACCCCTGCACACCACGGCAAAGGGCTTGTCCATTCTTCCCACCCATCCTGGACCTCGATGTCTCACCAGCAAACGTTTGTTGCACATCTTTGCTTTGCTGTAAGACCAAAGGGATGTTGCATGAAGGAACATCTGGCTGCAGCCTGGCGTGTGGCAGATGCTCTGGGGGAATTTGGAAACCGTAGCTCAAGCCTCAGCTTTTTGGAGTTGCTTCGGATGCACACAGGAAGCCTCCATGGCAGGGAGAGCGCTTATGACTCTTGCGTAGGTGAATTAATGCACGAGCCACAAGGATCCCCCTACCTGAGCTGTGGAACATCTTGGGAAGTTCACAAGGGATGGCAAAAAGCCCTGGAAGGCCCCATACAGGAAGGTCAGGCTGGCAGGAGAGTGCTGATGCCCTGAGCAGGGTGCCTGCAGCCCCTTGGGGGCCAAGCATCCTCCCTGTGTCTGTGCCGGCAGCAGGGGACACCGGTGACAGGGAGCAAAGGCAGAGCCGGCTCTGTGCACGGTGCTTTCCCACCCTAAACCTCTTCTATTTCTCTCTCCTCCCCTCCTGAGCAGGCTCGACAGCTGGCAGGGCTGAAGGACGTGTTTAGGTGGGGGGTGAGGACCTCTCATTAAAGCCCAGAGATGCTGCCTGGCATCCCCAGGCTGCCCTGAGGAGGCTGTGGTGGGGAGTGAGGGAAAACCCCTCGAAGAGCCGCTGGTCGTGTATCCCAGCGAGGTTCAGAGCGAGAAGTGGGTCAGTGTGTCAGTGCAGGTGTTGGGCCGGGAGCCAAAGCTCGCTGTGCTGGCGAGGAAAGAGCTCTTCAGAGAGCAGTGAGCGGGGAGCTGCGAGCTGTGGCGCTAGGACATTCCTCTCCATGGCCCATCCTCACCCCCAAACCCCCAGCGCTGGGCAGAGCACGGGCAGGGGGTTCTGGGCAAGCTGCACCCCTGGATTAGCTCAGCGTGGCGATGGCACGGGCTCTTGGTGGTGTTCTGGGGCTGGGACTGCACCTGGGCTTGCCAGCACCGTGAATCGACCCGTGCCCGTCAGTGGTGGCCCTGCCACTGCGACGTGGGGTTGCCACCTCTTCTCCCTGCTGCCAGTGATGTGTGACAGGATCAGGGATGCAGCAGGGTCCCAGCTGGGGCAAGTTGTTGCAGAGCAAAGCGCTGAACCCATTTGTGTGAAGGGGTTTTCCACCAGCAGCGCAGACCCAGACGTTTCTTCACGTCACCTCTCTGGAGATCACGGTCTTGCCTGTGCCTCCGCACTCCCTAGCCCCAGGTCTCCTGTTAAAGCCATCTCAGCCCTGGCTGGGGCTCTCTGAAGTCATCAGCACCGTTATTTACCCACGGCTGAACCTGCCTGCGCGGGAATGCCTTCAGCTTGGAAACCTTGCTGGAAATATTGGCACAGCAGCTCCTGCAGGATTTTGAGCAAACCAGGCGCTTTGGCTGGGCGAGTGCTGAGCATGAATCACACTTATTTATAGCATGGGAGCGCCCAGTGAGTCCCTTACTTTTCTTTTCATGTGGAAAACAGCTCCCTGCCCACTGCACGGCCTCCCCGGCAGCTCTGGGGCAGCACCGGGGGAGGGGATGATGCTCCAGCCCTCCCAAACCAAAAGCACACCCCAGCAGGGGAAGGGAGCACCTGGGACAAGGTTACTGCCAGGCTGCAGCACCGGTGTGCCTTAAATGGGCTTTTTTTTAGCACCAGCACCTGGAGAAGGGCAGATCTGCTTTTGATGAGACCCTTCCCAACCTCGCTCATGGCAACATCCGTGTAGGATCTGGCTGTCCTCAGTCTGGGGATGGAAGCCTGGGCTGGTTCCTCCTTTGATCAGCTGGGCTTGGTTGCTCCTTGAAGGATGGCTGCAGAGTGTCTTAGAAAGGCAGGAGCACTTTTTTTAGCCTTGGAAGCCTCTGGACCTGCTGCAGGGCTTTCTTGTCCCTTGGAAGAAGCTGAGAAATGAGACTGAGAAGTGGTTCAGCCCTGAGTCCAAGGCCAGATGTGTTCCCATCCACCCACCTGGGTCTAGTCCTTGAGCTCACACTTAAGGAGAAGGGAACCAGACTGGCTCCTCTGTGACAAAACCAGCTCCACCCTGGCCGGAGGAGCTGTTTGGGTAGGAAAAGCTGTTGC
This sequence comes from Eulacestoma nigropectus, assembly GCA_013397775.1. Lineage (NCBI taxonomy): Eukaryota > Metazoa > Chordata > Aves > Passeriformes > Eulacestoma > Eulacestoma nigropectus. The sequence continues at coordinate 615,981 of VZTE01000669.1, read as the reverse complement.
TGAAGGCAGGGCAGGACGCTACACATTCCTGGTGCCAGGGTTAAGTGCAAACACACCGTTGCAGCCTGGGCTGGGTCAGGATTGAGGTTTCCTGCCTCCGTATCCTGGTGTGGTTCCCATCCCTTTGGGCTTTCTTCCCGTCAGTAGCTCCCTGCGGGACGCCAGGGATGAGGTGGGAAAGGGGAACCGCGACGTCTGTGCTGTCCCCAGGACTAACCCCTTCCCTCTGTGACTGGCAGGACCTGTGTGGTGCCACCACCTGTGACACGTTGGGAATGGCAGACGTGGGCACCATGTGTGATCCCAAGCGCAGCTGCTCCGTCATCGAGGACGATGGGCTGCCCTCGGCTTTCACCACCGCCCACGAGCTGGGTAAGGCTCCCAGCTCTCCTCTTCCTCTCAGGAGGAATTCCAGGAGCTGGCAAGGTTCAGAATAGCCCTGGTTTCAGCCTCTGGGAGATGAGACAATAGGCGGTACCCGGTGATAGGGAAACTCTGCCTTGGGTACGAGAGTCCCCCTGAGCCAGGTGGGAAAGGGCTGCTGAGGAAGCAAAAGGCTTTGCTCTCATGGTTGCTACCACAGCTGGATTTCCAGGATTCAGGAGTCCTGAAAGAGCAGGCAGAGGGCACACCTACCTCTGGGAGGAGGAGAGAGCGGGGCAAGTGCTGAAGTCACCTGTCACCTTCTCTTCAGAATTTCCCTTGCCCTTCCTTTCCCTTGTGCTTTCCATGTGCGTGAGGCATCCAGGAGAGAGCTGGAATGTTTGCTGACTCTTCTGGGCTGTGCACAGCTGCCATCCTTGCAAGGGTCTGCCCCACTCCATGTCTCAGTCTTCCCTGAAAGAAGCTGGGGGGTCCCTGCTCATCGTGCTGTGCTGGGTTATTCACGCTGCCTCCCTTATCCCTCCCCCAGGCCACGTGTTCAACATGCCCCACGACAACGTGAAGGCCTGTGAGGAGGTCTTTGGCCAGCTGAAGACCAACCACATGATGTCCCCCACCCTCATCCAGATCGACCGTGCCAACCCCTGGTCAGCCTGCAGCGCTGCCATCATCACCGACTTCCTTGACAGTGGCCATGGTGAGCCCTCCTGTGCCCCTCACCCTCCACCTGTGTCCCTATCCCCTGGGAAGGGGTCTATCCCTGCAGGTGTTTACTGGGAAAAGACAGGTGGCTGCAGGCCACTTCCTCTCCTGGCTCTGTGAACAAATTTAGAGGGAAATGGGAGTTTAGGAGCATTTCTGTAGCATCCAGAGTTCCTGGGTGTCCCCAGCACTGACATCTGCACTCAGGCTGCTGGCACAGCTCTGGCATTCCCAGGAGATGGAATCACCTGTGTCCGGGATACAGCCAAGATCGAGGGCATCCCTGGGGCAGCACCTGGATAGTTTTGGCCCAATCCCTCTCTCGTGTCCCTGCAGTGGTGCTTTCCCTCCCCACCCTGCTCCACACAATCCCCCAGCACCTGGTAGACCCCCTCTCCCCACTCCTGCAGGGGACTGTTTGCTGGACCAGCCTGCCAAACCCATCCCGCTGCCCGAAGACCTGCCGGGGACGAGCTACAGCCTGAACCAGCAGTGCGAGCTCGCCTTCGGGGTGGGCTCCAAGCCCTGCCCCTACATGCAGTACTGCGCCAAGCTCTGGTGCACGGGGAAGGCGCGCGGGCAGATCGTGTGCCAGACCCGGCACTTCCCCTGGGCTGACGGCACCGCCTGCGGCGACGGGCGCTTCTGCCTCAAGGGTGCCTGCGTGGAGAGGCACAACGTCAGTAAGTACAGGGTGAGTACCTGTGCCAGGAGCCCCACACACATCCCTGAGGGTCACTCAGTAGGTACAGGGTGAGTACCTGTGCCAGGAGCCCCACACACATCCCTGAGGGTCACTCAGTAGGTACAGGGTGAGTACCTGTGCCAGGAGCCCCACACACATCCCTGAGGGTCACTCAGTAGGTACAGGGTGAGTACCTGTGCCAGGAGCCCCACACACATCCCTGAGGGTCACTCAGTAGGTACAGGGTGAGTACCTGTGCCAGGAGCCCCACACACATCCCTGAGGGTCACTCAGTAGGTACAGGGTGAGTACCTGTGCCAGGAGCCCCACACACATCCCTGAGGGTCACTCAGTAGGTACAGGGTGAGTACCTGTGCCAGGAGCCCCACACACATCCCTGAGGGTCACTCAGTAGGTACAGGGTGAGTACCTGTGCCAGGAGCCCCACACACATCCCTGAGGGTCACTCAGTAGGTACAGGGTGAGTACCTGTGCCAGGAGCCCCACACACATCCCTGAGGGTCACTCAGTAGGTACAGGGTGAGTACCTGTGCCAGGAGCCCCACACACATCCCTGAGGGTCACTCAGTAGGTCCAGGGTGAGTACCTGTGCTGGGAGCCCCAAACACATCCAGCAGGGTCACTCTGAGCAGGTGCTGGTGGAGCTATCCCCAGCCTCCTGAGGATGGAGAACCCAGCGTGGGGACACTGATGTGGAAAGAGCAGCAGATCCCTTGGGTATCATGTATTTCTCAAGGAGTGAGGATGCTGCTCTGCTCCAGCCAGCCCTGGGCAATTTTCACAGAATTTGCTGTGTTGGAAGGGACCCACAAGGATCATTGAGTCCAACTCCTGTCCCTGCTCAAGACCATTCCCAAGAGTCACACCACATGCCTGAGAGTATTGTCCAAATCCTACTTGAGCTCTGTCAGGCTTGGGGCTGTGACCACTTCCCTGGGGAGCCTGTTCAGTGCCCAAGCACCCTCTGGGGGAAGAACCTTTTCCTAATACCCAACCTAACCCTCCCCTGACACAACTTCAGACCACTCCCTTGGGTCCTGTGACTGGGCACTACAGAGAAGAGATCAGTGTCTGCCCCTTGGATTCTCCTGCAAGGAAGGTTTGCGGGTGGTTGGAGGTTTTGCTTGTGAGTTGTGGAGGCGGTGAAGGGTGCGCAGCGCCTCATCCCGTCCATCCCCGCAGGTGGACGGTGGCTGGGCCAAGTGGGCGCCGTACGGGCCGTGCTCGCGGACGTGCGGCGGTGGGGTGCAGCTGGCCAGGCGAGAATGCACCGACCCCGTGCCGGCCAACGGGGGCTCCTACTGTGAGGGCATCCGCGTCAAGTACCGCTCCTGCAACCTGGAGCCCTGTGCTGCTGCAGGTGAGGGCTGGAGCTCGGCTTGGGCTGTAACAACCCCCTAAAACTAAAGCTGGAGGTCCCGGCTGGTGCCCAACACCACATCCCTCTTATTTTCAGTACCAGGGAAGAGCTTCCGTGAGGAACAATGTGAGGCTTTCAACGGCTACAGTCACAGCACGAACCGCCTCACTGCCTCCGTCTCCTGGGTTCCCAAATACTCCGGTGTCTCACCCCGGGACAAGTGCAAGCTCATCTGCCGGGCTAACGGCACCGGCTACTTCTATGTGCTGGCACCCAAGGTTGGTGAGACACCCCCAGGGTCAGTGCCTGGACTGTGGGATGGCTCCAGTGTGCCTGGAAATGAATAGATTTTCCTTGTCTGCTGGGTGGATGGTGTTAGGTGAGGTGGTGGAGGAGGGGGGTCCGCCAGTCTGGTATGAATCAGCCTGGGGCTGGAGCTGGTCCATGGAGGGTCTTCCTCTGGAAGACCTCATTTTTACCTCTTGTAAAGGTGCCTCTGGCATATCCCTGTAGTCCTGGGATAGAGGATGATGGTTATGGTACTGGGGAAGCAATGGGCAGGACAGGGTGGGCATCCAGACATGGGACTGAGCGAGGTGGTGTTAGCAGTGTCCCCTGTGCAGCCTCTTCCCTTGGATTGGCTGCAATGGAAAGGGCAGGAAATTCTGTAGATGGGAGCAGAAAAGGGATGTAGTCCCATCCATCTCTTCTCAGAGACCCCAAAAATCCTGCCTGCAAAGCAGAACATGCGCGAAGAGCGACATGGTGCCTGCTGGCATCTCCTCAGGACCTGTCAGATGGGTTGGGGTTGGATGGACACAGCTGGGGGGCCTCGGGGGTGTGAGAGGGAAATGCAGCAGCTTGTTTTGCTCACCTGGTTTAGGTTGTGGATGGCACCCCTTGCTCCCCGGACTCCACTTCGGTCTGCGTCCAGGGCAAGTGCATCAAGGCGGGCTGTGACGGGAAGCTGGGCTCCAAGAAGAAGTTCGACAAATGCAGTGTCTGCGGAGGGGACAACAAGAGCTGCAAGAAGGTCTCGGGCTTGTTCACCAAACCCATGTGAGTGTTTGATGACCACGTGTGCTTCCCCTTCTCCCATCTCTGTGTTTTGGTGTGAGGGTTGCAGGAAGGTTGTGGAGGTGGTGACGGGATAAATCCATCTCGAGCAAAATCTGCTGGTGCTTGTGTCCGTCACTGCTCAGGGACCTGGGCTGGCTCTGAAGGAGAAGCAGGACACATTTAATGTTCTGTTGACTTCTGCTGATGGAGTGCTGTTGAGCCAGAGGAGCTGAAGCATCTTCCTGTAGCTGGGTGACATCAGCCTAGACAAAACTCAACGCAGGGAGAAGATTCAAAATGATCTTCACAGGACGAAGACAAACGTAGGGGTGGGGGGGATCTCAGGGCTGCAGCTGTAGAGGGCTGAAGTAATGCAGCAGCACGATGTCCCTGTGCCTGACGTCCTGCCCTGCCTGCTCTTCTCTTTCAGGCACGGCTACAACTTTGTGGTGGTCATCCCCGCGGGTGCCTCCAACATTGACATCCGGCAGCGGGGCTACAAAGGACTCATCAGCGATGACAATTACCTGGCGCTGAAGAACGCGCAGGGCAAGTACCTGCTGAACGGCCACTTCATCGTCTCGGCCGTCGAGAGGGACCTGATGGTGAAGGGCAGCGTCCTGCGGTACAGCGGCACCGGCACCGCCGTCGAGAGCCTCCAGTCCTTCAAGCCCATCCAGGAACCTCTGACTCTGGAGGTGCTCTCCGTGGGAAAGATGACCCCTCCTCGGGTACGCTACTCCTTCTACCTCCCCAAGGAGAGCAAGGAGGACAAGTCTTCCTACAAGAAGGAGGGCAAGACCCCACCGGACCTCAACAACAGCGTCCTCAGCCTGTCCAACCGCTTGGATGGCGGGAGACCGAGCTACAAACGCCCCTCCTACAAGTGGGCGGTGGGCGGTTGGGAGGCGTGTTCTGTCAGCTGCGGCGACGGCCTGCAGAAGCGGTCGGTGGCTTGTCGCGACTCCTACGGCCAACCGGCCGCCGAGTGTGACGCGGCGCAGCGCCCCGCCGACGTCCGGCTGTGCGGGGAACCCTGCCCGGCCTGGGAAGCCGGACCCTGGTCTCCTTGCTCCAAGAGCTGCGGTCGGGGTTTCAAGAGACGGGCGTTGAAGTGCTTGGTCCCGTCCGGGCGCCTGCTGCCCAGGGAGAGTTGCAATTTTCGGAGGAAGCCGCAGGAGCTGGATTTCTGCACCTTGAGGCCGTGCTGAGCAGGTCAAGGGGTGTCTGCAAGGAAGGGCATGGTGTTCCTATGGCTGGATGCAGCCAAGCAGCAGCCAGAGGTTGGGAGTGGGGGAGATGTCCATAGCACATAGCAAAAGGGGGAAAAATAAGAAAAAATGGGAATAAAAAGGGACCTGGGTGTGGGGACAACCCTACGCACCTGGGAGAGAGGGCTTTTACCAACCAGCTCGCTTGGAGACAGAGCGGGAATGAACATCTACCTCGAAGCCACTGAACGACGCGGAAACCACCGGTGGAGGCTGGGAACTGGGGGGACAGACGGAAACGAGGAGGATCATCACTGCCTGCGGTGGATCTGTGGTACAGGCAGGGAGATGCCCCTACATTGCACAGATGAAGCCTCCCCCCACCTTCCCAGGACCAACCCTACCTCCCTCCTCCCTGGACTCCCCCAACACTCATGCTAAATGGGACCAAAAGGATTTACCAATGCAATGACCACCGGTGCGATGAGGCACTGGGACTGATGCCTCCAGGGCTTGCTGGTGGTGACTTTGTTGTCCCAGCAGCATCCCCGGGTCAGGCTGGAAGGTGGTGGCTTTATTTTCATTCTCTCCTCACGTTTATGACCTGACCAGTGTAAATTTTATGGTGCTTAACTCTGTATTTTTTTAACCTCCTTCCTCCCCTCCTGATGGACGTGAACCTTGCATAGCAGGGCTGGAGTTATTCCCAGGGAATCTCACCTGCCTGAGGTTTCCTATGGTGCTTTGGGATGGGGCTGTGTGAACATCCAGATGCTCCTTTGCACCCTGGTCCTTTAGCCCTGAAGCTTTTCAGGGCTAAAAGGGATCGCTGCGGACCTGAGGTTTGAGCTGTCATTCCGAAAAAGCAACACGCAGCTGTGCTGTAGTTCCACAGGGTCAGACGCAGTCCCCCCAGTCTCTGATACTTCACTCTGCTCTGGAAATGGTGCTCAATGCATAATGGGACCAGTATGTCATGCCCAGACATCCCATAGCCTCCAACCTTTAACCAGGTTTGGGTATTTTTCCTCTGTGTAAAGCCTCCCTGAGATATCCTGAGCTCTATCAGAGCTGGGGTGACTTCCCTGGCATCACTTTTGAGCTGAGGGAGGGGTAGGGTAATTTTGGTCTTTGGCTTTCCTGGGGAAAGGGGGCTCAGCGGGGTTCAGACATGCAGGGAAAGAGGGGCTGTCGAACCTCTTGCTGCTGCAAAGCATCTACAACCAGTTTGCCCCTCCAGTTATTCTGGGGTTATTCTGCACCTCTGATGGTTTTGTAGCATCGTGCCCGTCGTGGTCAGAGGCTGTTTTACCTCTCCCAAACCCCATTGAACCCATCACCGAGGTCTCTTGCTCAGATCAAATCATCAGGCACCACTGAATTTTTTGCTTTGTCACTGATGAAGGTGCCTCTCAATCAACAGGCTGTGACTGTGAGCAGGCCAAAGCTTCTGGCAAAGCTGCACAGCTACTGGGATCAGCAGAAAGGTATTTTAGGGATGAGACACAGATTTTGGGTAGGCAGAAGGTGCCATCTCAGCAAGTAGAGGCTTGGGGCCTGCCTTGCTTGTTCAGTCCCGTGGAGGTACAACGTGGAAACTCCACTGCCCCTTGGGTGGCTCCAGAAGGTGTCCAGCTGTGGGCAAGGTGAGAGTGGCAAGGAACGGGACAGGTGGCGTGAGGGTTCCCTTGTGGGGTCTTTCCAGCAGCTCGCAAACTCCTGGTGATGATGTTTGTGGGCTCATCCTCCCTGGATTGATGTAATGCCTTTTTCAGCACAATAGTATTTTAGGTCTCCACGCTGCTCCACAGAGCCAGGAGCAGATGTTGTGGTTGCTCTGCACAGCAGGGAACGGGAGTTAATGTTCTTAGGAAATCCCTTCCAGGTCTCCATTCCCATGAACATGCCATCCATTTTCCGAGGGTTTTCCTGCATATCTGAGCCCGCTGCGCTTTCCTCTGGGGACAGAGCTCCGAGGAGCTGCCCTTTAGTCTCTTGCCATCCCACAGCTGGTTTCTAAGCCACCAAGAAATTGTCAGCCTCATTCCCGAGGAGGGGAGGGATTCCTTGTGTGTGGTTCTTTTGCTGAGGGTGCAGCAGAAGGACGAGATGCCGATGGTACTGGCTGCTTTGTGTATACCATGTATACTGAACATCGATCTCTGCTGTTTGTGCGTCGATAGCAAACCTGAAATAAATCTGTATTTAAAGTTACACCTGCTTCCCAGGGGCACACGGTCCTGCAAAAGTTGTTTTGTTGGGGGCTGCAGGGCATTTCTTGTCTTATTGTGATCCTGACCCCGTTAGAGTGTCAGCTCATTGACTAAAGAACAAAACCATCACCTTCAAAAGCCCAACAGGTTTATTCTGACTTGGTTCTGCTACAGGATTGGTTATTGGTAAAAAAGAAAGCCAAGCTGAAGGAGCCCAGTGGTGAATCAGTCCCTGTGAGCCCCAAGGGAACTGGGGATGTTAAATGGAAGAGGCTGGTTTGCCTCAGGCTTGAATCAGGATGTTCTAATGTCAGGGTGACAGGAATATAGAGTTAAAAGGATTGATGTAAGCTGGAACAGCACTCTCACATCCTGGAACAACCCTGTCTGTGTGTTCCTCCTGAAATTCTCAGCACACCCTCCCTGAGTCACAGCTCTTTCTTCCCTGTTGCACCGGGGCCAACGGTGAGATAAAGCCCTTCCTTTTCCTGGGCCGTGTCAGCTCAGGGATGCCTGTTGTCACCCCCTCCAGCTCTCAGCAGATTGCCTGGGATTTTATTTTCCCCCAGCACATGCAATTTATTCCCCCGTTACGTTGTAATGATTTGGCAAATTTCGTGTGTTTTACTGGGTGGGAAAGCTCAGTTTGCTTTTCATCATCACAGAATCCCAGAATGGTTTTTGTTGGAAGGGACCTTGAAGATCATCTCATTCCATCCCCTTCTGCCATGGGCAGGGACACCTTCCACTATCCCAGGCTGCTCCAAGCCCTGTCCAACCTGGCCTGGAACACTTCCAGGGCTGGGGCAGCCACAGCTTCTCTGTGCCAGGGTCTCACCACCATCACAGGGAAGAATTTCTCGCTAACATTTAATCATAAAGAAACAGACACAACTGAGAACCTTCCTCCTCAGCAGCTCCTACAGGGATATAAAGGATTTATTACCTGTGCCTTCCCTCACAATAAAGTTCACTTTCACCCCAAATATATCCCACACTGCAAAGGCACCAGCTACAAATGACTTTATTGGGAACAGGGAGGGAGATTTCCACCCAGCATAGCCATAACTTTTGCCTCAAGTATCTGTTCAGGAGCAGAAAATTCAGTTAAAACTATCACCTTGCTCCTCTAGGTGACAGCCCCACACTGTTAACCAGATGCCCCTAAAGATCACTCAGAGGGACAAAAACCCTGCACAACCCCCAAGGATTTACCTGGTGAGGAAGAAATGAACCCAGCATCGATGCCAGACACACCCTCTGGAAGGGAAGGGGGTGTTGAGGCAGGGAAAGCTGGTGGTGGCTTGGTGGGGCAGCAGGAGGGTGACGCAGGGAATGTCCTGCATCCGGACCGAGCCTCAAGCCCCTGGAACAGGCTCCTGGTGCAGGAGCAGTGACATGGAGCACCCTGTGCTCTGTCTGAGCGGAAGGGGTGGCTTTTCCCAGTGCCATGAGATGCTGCCAGCGATGCCTCTCCGGATTCCTCACTTTCCAGCACTAAAAGGTTTTATTGTTTCTTCCCTTCGCGCGAATTTGTCGTCTCTGGATTCTCGAGTACCTAATAAAGGACTGAACTGGCTGCTTTTCCCTTCAGGGGACACTGATGCATCCTCACATGCAGGGAAGTGAAGGTGGAGGATGGTCTGATGGAGCAATAGGCACGAGACTCATCCCCTCAGGCCAAGGAATCATGCCCAGGAATCCCCATTTTGGTCCAAATCCATCCCTGGCTGAGCTGGAGAGCTGAAGATGGCTTGGGCAGAGCACACCAAACGTCTTTAAGAAGCTAAAACTCAGTCTTGCCTCTGGAACTGCCTGCAAATCTGCTTGTTTACATTTGTCCTATGCTGAAACCCAAGAATCATAAAAAATTTTTAAAAAAGAGATTACCTGGAGTGTAGTGTCAGGGAGATAAACCATGGAGGGTGAGGGAAATGCTCCTGCCTCATCTGGTGTTCTGGTCCAGGGCTTCGATGTGGCTGTGGATCAGCTCCCTGGGCTTGGGGTGCTGCCTTGCTATTTTTGTATCTCTATATACACACACACACACACATAAATATATATTACTGCCATTACTATTAATAATAATTACAATTACTGGGTTTTGCCAGGAGACAAAAGCAAAACCAGACGTGCACTGAACTGATGGACCTAATTGATAACACATGTCCTGCAGAAAACCTCTCCTGGGAGAAGAAATAAACTGGGAAGGGCTCTGCCGTGCCTGGGAAAACGGGAATGTTCACTTGAGCTCGGGGATGTAAAGCAAAATGCTGCCGTGGAGCCAGGATGTGGGAGCCCAGCCCCTCTTCCCGCTTTTCTTCATCAGCTCTCCCGGCACCGACACCTCGACAATGCGGCTCCGGCTGGGTCTTTCTTGCTGAAGCTGGCAGGGAAAGCCCCGCTCTTCAGGCAGAAAAGGCCTTTCCCCACTCTGGCACCTCTGAATCCGAATCCCAGGTCAGGCACTCACAGGAAGCCTGGGCAGCTTTTCTGCTTGGGATGGAGACGAGCCCCAGCACGGCTGTGGGACCAGCTGGGAAGGGATGCCAAGCCCCCGGCAGTGCCGACCCCCCGGCGATGCTGGCCCTTGCAGCAGACTGAGCTTCCCCTGTTGTCCTCCTGGCCAGCAAACTGACACATTCCCACAAGCTTTTCTGCTGCTTTGGGATTCTTTTTTTTTTTTAATATTTTTTTTTTCTAATTATACAACACGGTCAGTGCCAAATTTATCTGGCCAACGCTAACCTGGCAAGCAGAGCTCATGGATTTATGGCAAGCAAGCTCCCACCTCCTTACTGACCAGCGGCAGGAGGAGGAGTTCATCTTTTTGGAGGTGTCCATCACATACTTTCACTCCTATGAAGGCATAATCCTCGGAGAAGCGATGGCAGGAGGAGCGGGACGGGATTTGTCAGCTTAGGATGGTGTCAGCATCTCCGAGGGAATGAGCTGAGTAAATCAGGCAGCTGTTAAAGATTATAATCCTTAACTAGGCAAAACCCTTGGAAACTGCAGCCATGGGGTGAGTGGTGAGAGCTTTCCAGCCAACTCCTGGGGAAGGTGCTGCCTTTGGATTTAGCCTAATTAATATCAAGTTCAGCCAAGCAAGCCTGGGAGGTGGATGGGCTCCCAAATGGTTTTTTAATGTGCCTTGATTGTTTTTTAAAGGTTTTTTATTTTCCTCCCCACTTGTAAATGAATTTAGCGCTGGGGAAAGGTGTTGGATTGACAGCCCTGGAAATACAAGTCCTTAAGGAACAATGTTTTGGAGTTGTGAAGGGAACAACACTGTGTAATCCAGATGTAAGGGTAATTATTTGCAGTAACAGCTGCTTTTTGCTCTAAATTAAAAAATAGAGACCACAGGGATTCATCAGAGCATCTGAGACATTTTCAGGTGGCTGAAGCATTGGGCACGGTCAGAGCTGGCCAAGCACACACTGTCCCCGAGCTGCTGAGGCACTCGGGGCCACGTTTCAGTGTTTAATTGCTATTTTCACTTAAAAAAACGGCACATTTTTTTCAGCCCTTAAGCACGGTCTTAATGTTGAGCAGGGGCCTCAGCACCTCCCTGCTCAATAGAGCCCGTGAGCAAAGCTGAAAGCCTCCACCGAGGCTGAATCAAAGCCTTTGGGGTGTACAGAGAGGAGAAAATATCCTAAATACATCCCTCCCCACCTCACAAAAGAGGGAGGGGTTTTTTGTTTATATACTCTGTGGGCCTTTTCTGCCGATCCGTATCAGTCAGAATGTTTTCAAAGGGCAGCATCCAGGCTCTGCAGAGTATAAACACATCTCCAAATTGTGCAAATTCACTGCAGAGAATCATCATGACAGAGCTGACTGAGGAGCTCTGTGTTCTCCATGCCACGTGCTGTCCAGAAGCAGCCCCACGTGCCATGGAAACCTGGCGTGAGAGGTAGGGAAGGACATCTGGACCAGGGGTGGAGGGAAAGAAGCAGCAGGATGATGAGGAGCAGGCCGAGTCTGTTGAAGCATGGTCCATCTGGGCACCTTAAACAAAACCTCAGGGAATCTGGGGATAAAACCCCAATATCCCAGTGCTAGATGTTACATGAAATTAGGGAGACTAAGGGCCGCATCTTCATCCATCTTCAGATACCCCCAGGATTCAGGAGGTGAGATCTGGGGTTTAGGGTCTTACTTGGGGTCATGCAGGATGATCATGGCAAGGAATGGCCTCGTTTAGAGTTTTCCCAAGTTGCCCATTAACCCTGGGTTCAGCACTTGTTTTGGAGGTGAGGATTTATTAGGATGAAAAACAAACACGGGGAAAAACGGACACTGAAAGACAGGGAGAACCTGGGCTGAGATGTTTTCTCCCAAAGGAAGGAGAAAAAGAGTGAGCAGAGAGAAAAGGAAATGAGGAGAAAGAATAGAAACAAGAGAAACCTCAAGAGGGAGATGCTAATGCAAAGCAGATGTTATCCCACCTGAATCCTGGGGGTTTTGGCTGCTCCACATCCCTGGAGCACCACAGAGCAGCCGGAGCCCCTCTGAGAGCTGGTGCCTGCTGTGCTGCACCGTCCCTGGAGGGGCTACCACAAGGAGATGGGAGAGGAAAATCCCTTTTCTGCTGTTCACAGGGTGCTTTTTTGGGGGTGTATAAAGCCGTTTGAAGTGTGTAGTTTTTTGAAAAGGAAGCCTGTGGCTCAGTCCCTTTGAAATTTTTTTCTGCTTTTGAGGAAGAGAAGGGAAGTGAAAAGAGATGACGTCTCCTGTCAGCCCTCAGACCGTGTCCTCGGGAGCAAGGACCTGGAGTCTTGAAGAAAACGGGAAGCACAGAATTTTAAAGCAATTAAGATGCACTTTATTATAATAATTCTGTCTCCAGTATAAACAATAAACAAGTCTCCACAATCCCATCCCTTCCCTTCCCTTCCCTTCCCTTCCCTTCCCTTTCCCTCCCTTCCCCTTCCCTCCCNCCCTGAAACTTCCCTTCCCTGAAACTTCCCTTCCCTTCCCTTCCCTGAAACTTCCCTTCCCTGAAACTTCCCTTCCCCGAAACTTCCCTTCCCTTCCCTTCCCTGAAACTTCCCTTCCCGAAACTTCCCTTCCCTTCCCGAAACTTCCTTTCCCGGAACTTCCCTTCCCGAAACTTCCCTGAAACTTCCCTGAAACTTCCCTTCCCTTCTTTCCTTTCCTTTCCTGCCTTCCTGCCTCCCTGTTTTGAATGCATCCAAGAGATTACTGGAAGCGTTGGTTTTCCAGTCACGGCTGATGTTTCAGGTCCTATTTGGACCTGGAGAAGCCAAGTTTCCCAGAATTGGTGTGCCGCATGAGTTGGAGGCGTCAGTGGTTTGTTTCCTTCTAGTAAAGAAAAACCAAAGCCCCAAAACTGGTACAAAGTGAGGGGCATCCAAATATTTCCTATGGAGCTGCCCCTGGGGAAGGCACAGTTGGTCCTTGGTCCCCGGGGCGGTGCTGAGCCGAGCTTCCCACACAGCCGGGCACCGAGCCCGGCACGTGCCACACGCCTCCACACCCAGGCCTGGGAATTCCTCACCAAATCCAGCTGGGATTCCCTCCTAACAGCGCCACTGGGGGTATTATATGTATTTTTTGGGGGGAGGGGTGAGTTTAGATGGGAAAAGAATAACCCTGCCCTTGGCTTTGCGCAGACTGCAGGGCTTTGTTCTGCTCCCTGCCAGGGATTCCTCTTGCCTTTTGTTGTTTCCATTGTTTCTGCTTGGTGGGAAGCCAAAAGCACCAGGGAACCTGTTTCTGATTCATCCTCTGTCTCCTTCCCGCTGCTGGAGGGTTTCAGCCCTCTCCATGGTGCAGAGACGTGGCTCTGGGAAGGGTTAACTCTTCCAGCCGCCTTTCCACATTTTTCCATTTAATATTGCCTCTGAGGAAACAAACAGAGGCAAATCCCACCCTCTCCCCAGAGACTCTTTCTTGGCTTGTTCCAGAGAACATGCAAATAATAATTATTTGTCCTATATTTTCTTTTTCGGTGCCTCGTTTCAGCAGCCTGGGGGACTGAGTAAACGAAATGACAAAACGAACAAGGAAGGCAATAAACCCAAATAAATAACCAACTGATAAAACTGGAGTGGGAAGGAGATAAAAAAGCCCCGACAGCATTCCCCTTGTGGCGTGGAGAGGCTGAAAATGTGGGACAGACGGGTAGGGGACGTGGAGCTCTGCTGATGGATGCCAGCAGTGTGCTGGGAGAGATACGAGCACAGATGTCTAGGAAAAGGCCTTAAATCCTCCTTGTTCTGGGTAGCGAGCCCAAATGTTTGGGGATAAATCCTTCGTGGAGCAGCAGTGAGATGTTTCAGTGCCTACAGTTGCTTGTGTTTAGGTGAAACCCATTTGGGATGGGACCTTCTGGTTCTGCATCTCATGTGCTGCTATTTCCATCCCTTTTACTCTCCTTTTAGTCTTCTTCATGGTATTTTTTGTCCCCCAGATTGGTTCACCTATATCTCTATATATCTGTACATATAGATCCATACCTCTTCTCCCCTGACTGTAGGGCGTTGTTGACATCCTCTGAAGCCAGATTTAAACCTGAGCTCTTGCTCAAATCCAGGCTGCAGAGGCTCAGTCCCTGCTCAAGACATGGCTGCTCCTGCTGGACAGATTCCAAACCCACTGGAGTTGTGTTAGGGCTCAAGTTTGGATAACGAGCAAAAGACATGTAAGGAGTTTTTCACTGGAAAAATGTGTATTTACAAGAAATCACATTGCTTTGCTGGATCAGAGACCATCCAGCTGCAGGGGATGAACAAAACTCCTCTCTTGACCCATCCCCTTCAATTTCTGCAGGTGCCTCTTAAAAAAAGAGATCCTGCAGCGCAAAAAGAAAAAAAAAAATCCACTGTTCTTTTTCCCAAATGGGAAAAAAATGTCAGGTTGGTGGGTGCACCCCATGATGTCGAGAAATTCCTGATTCCTTGCCAGGCTGCAGGTCCTGGTTGTGCCTGTGGTGTGCAGGCTGGAAATACCACATTACATATTCATCATCATCATCATCATCATCATCATCATCATCATCATCATATCTAACAGTGCAACACAATGATCATAGAAGTAAAGAATTTTCTGAGTTGGAAATGATGACCCACGTGGATCATCGAGTTCAACTCCTGTTTGCTGGTATCATTAGAACAAAAAATATTCTATAACCTATGCAATATGCAATGCATAAATACAGAATAATACCATACAAACAGAGCCAATATCTTGCTCTGGATGCAGCCAGTATTTCCAAGGCATTTTCACATCTTACCAAAGAGCAATCCCGTATTTTTCTTTCCTGGAGCAGCAGATTTGTGCCTTTCCCCCTAATCTCTCATCTCCGAACTCCTCGGAGCCGATAATGAAAAACTTCCCGCCGCGTTGGGCCCTCTGCTTTTCCAGATTAAGAAAGGCTCCTCGAGGAAGCCGACAACCATAACAAACCCATTTGCTAAGATAACATTATTCCAGGATCGTGGCTGCTTTCCTACACGTGCCTCAGCTCAGCCCCTGCGGATAATAAACGTCCACGACCAACAAACCCTGCCCGAAGCGTGCCCTGCCGAGGTGATCCCCCCCAGCACACCCCGTGGGGGATTTGGGCTGAATCGGAGCCAAACAAGGCACGTGGGAGTGGGTTTGGGGATGTTCTGAGCCGCTGCCTCCTGCATCCCACCCACCGGAAAGGACCAGCTCCAGAGGCCACAGCACCTCTCCCTCCTGGGTCGCCCTTTCCTTCACCCTCCTGGCACATCCCTGCCTGCTGACCGCTCCCATCTGCCGAGGACAACGCGGCTCTCAGGAGTGTTTGTACAGGCCCCGCAGTCTGCGCTTCCATGTTTACTCACATCGGGCTTGTTTAAAGCCAGCTTGACGGGAAAATGGATGTGTGTGGCTTTTTTATGACTCAGGGCAAGCTGACACTCACCCTCCCCTTCCCTGAGCCCAGCATTGCCTTGGTGCAGGGACAGCAAACCCAATGCACAGTCCAGGGATTTGGATCCATGTGTCAGAAAACAGGGAGAGGTGAGAGGAAAACGAACAGGGCAGGGGGATGGTACATGGATTTTGTGGTGAAGGAGGGAAAGGAATGCCACTCCCAGTCCATGTCATCCCCATTTACACCAGCTGGTGATGAGACCTCTTCCATGTCAGGGCTGCGTGAGATGGAAAACGATGCTTGAGGGCTTGGCTGTTGGGTTAGAAAAGGTGCTCAGCACCCCTTTCCCTTTGGAAAGCAAAGCCCACAAAGCCTCAGAGATGACACTATTCCCCTGTGAAGGTGGAAGTGAAGGCGTGAGAAAGAAGCAGAAGGGAAAGGAACAATTATGAAAACCCTCTAGACTTGCAAAAATTGGGATGCTCCTGCTCAGAGATTAGGAGAGCTCAAAAAAAGCATATTTTCCTAAACTGTGCAAATTGCATCTTAACAAATCCTCTAACTGCCCGATGGAGAAGGAAAGCAGCTTTGGTTGCACCTGATGGCAACAGGATGGTTTCCCAGCAGGAGGCTTTTTCGGGCACTGGATTGTGGGAACTTAGGTGGATTGACCTTGGATTTACATCAGTGCAGGGGGAAGGGATGTTCCCCAGGGAGGAGGGAGACAGGAGCATCAAAGCAGGGAGAAATTCCTCCTTGTTCGCTGATTTCTTCAGAAATCCAAATATCGCAAACAGCCTGAGGAGGCTGCGCAGCCGCTGGGATTTGGGCCCTTTGGGGCAGCTTTGTGTTCCTGCCACTAAGAATCCATCATGGGAATCTGATCTTGGGAGGCTGCAAAGCTGCAGACCCAGGAGGCTTGGGCAGCTTGGGAAACTTCAGAGTTCTGCCTTGCCCTGAACCTTGGACGGGAGCCCAGCTCCCATCCTGCTGCAGTTAAGCCGTGCCACTGAGCCCCTTCCCAGCCCTCGCCCCTAAGCCTTGCCTCGGTGGGTCCAGCTCTGCAAGACCCCCTTGAGCCCCACACACCAGACCCCAAACATCCAGTGAAAGCCACTTCTGTCCCAAACCCACATCCTCACCCCCTTCCTTCTTCTAAGAACTCTTGCACCCAAGCAGAGTCATCTCTGCTGTCATCAGAAGCTTTCCCACTGTCCTTTCCTGGCACTGTTGACTTGCTCCAGCCTTTTTGGCTGTCCCTTTCCTGGGGACGTCTTGCATTCATCAGTGCAATCCCAGCCCTCCTGCTCATTGCACAACCCAGCTCGAATGCCAGGACCTGGACAGCATTTCTCCCTGCATTGCTCTGAGTGACCCTTGCAGGGGATTTATTTATCTCCTTTGTGGTCCCTTGTGCAATCTGTATAAAGTCAGGGTGCTGGCCTCCAGCAGAACACGCAGAAATGATGGGGCTGCTCAGATTTCTCCAGATTTCAACATTTTGACTTCAGGAGGTGGAAAAGAAGGGTGAATTTTCCATTAAATTTGGGAAATTTGCTGGAATTTATTTTAAAGGTATTCTGTGATCAAAGCGCGCAATCCAGGATCAAGAGACAGCAAAGCATCCTTGCACGCAGCGTCTCCTGCACCTTCTCCAGCAAAGTCTTGGGGGAATTAAGGCTAGAGATGAGAATTTTCCAAGCTCTCTGACATTTTGGGGATTGCTGCAACCCCCGAAGCTCTGGCTGGCTCATCCTTTGGGTTTTCCTTTGAAAAAATCCCAGTTTAGCACCTGCTTCACAGAGCTTTGGCTCCTCCCATCTCCCCAAAAAGGGGAGCAGGAACTGGGTCGAGGATTTGGTGGGTCCCAAACCCACCCCAGGGGGTCCAGCCAGAAGTGCTGAACCTCTGGAGGTGTTGAACCCCTGGAAGTGCTGGGCCCCCCTCATAAGGGGGTAATTTTGGGTTGTGCTTTAACACGAGGACCGTGGGCTGCCCCTACAGTGGTGCCTCCCCAGAACTGCTTTTCACTCTCTAGTGCTTAATGGCTTGTGTTTATGAGAGTTAAAAATATTTACATGGGGAGGAAGGGGCAGGGAGAGGGGACATTGCTTGCAGATTTTATAGGGCATGTTTGGGAAAGAGGCTTATATATAAAAGTAATGTGGTATTAAAGAACAAAAAACCAAGCACAACCAAACAACAACCCAGGACAAGGCCCCTGCGTGACCCCAAGGATGATGCTGGAGGATGGAGACCCCGGCAGGAGCCCAGTCCTTTGGAAACTTTGCCCAGATTTCACGGCCAGGAGGGTTTATGTTGTGACCTGAGCTTTGCCCAGCATTTTACCTGGTCCCAACCTCTCACATTCTGCTACCAGCAGTCCCAGGAGGAGGGAGATCTGGGGCTGATGCCGACGCTGGCAGGAAAAAGGGCTCAGACAAAACCCAAGGGGGGCTGCTGGCGAGGAGCAGGAGGAATTTCGGCAGAGGACAGCCTGGATGCCGTCCGGCCGGGCCTCTGCTCCCGCCTTGCATGTCAGAAATATGAAGTGCTAATTCCCTTCTCCCCGGGGGCTGGGCCAGCGTGAGCCGGGGTTATCGGCACGGCCGGGGCATCCTCTGGAAAGGGCACGCGAGGGGGGACGGGCGGGATCCAGGCCCAAGGCACGGCCAGTTCAGCTCTTTTGCTTTATTTTTAAAGGGCATTTTGTTTCCAGCGAGGAATCGATGACGTCCATCACCCTGAGAAAGGAGCGCCTGTACCCCAGCACCATAAACCCCTTTTTGTGCTGCCGATGGCCCCGCGATGTATCGGTGCGCCGATGCGCCGACGGGCACAGTCTGTACATTGTGTGAGGCATTGCCAGGGGTGGACCGGGGCCTTGTGACGCTGCAGAATGTCAGCACAGCCCTCCCTGCTGGCATGAGCCCCTCGGGCACTCAATGGGATATTGTGTCTGAGAGCTGCGGGTGGCACGGAGCAGCGTGGAGTGGTGGCACGGGGGTCAAGGACATAAAGTCGACACCAAAGTCTTTCCTTTGCGCTTTTTAACGCTCTCCATCTGCTCCCATTCCAGCACACCTTGGAGGTTTGAGCACCAAGCACCGATATTCAATGTAGAAGCCTGACAAGACCAAGCAAGGAGCTCAGAGAACAGGAGACATCTTCCAGAACAGGAATGGGTCTCCCTGGGGTGGCAAACGGCAGCAGGGTCACTGGGAGCTCCCACTGCTGCTCCATCAGGGAAGGAAGGGCACGATGAGACGCCCAGCGTGGTGCTCAAGGACCCCGGGAGCACTGCCAAGCCCTTTGCTCTGAACCAGGGCTCACGGATGGTTTGCAGGAAGGCAAATTACTGAGAACAACTCTGCACTGGAGTTCAGAGCCCAAATATGGTCTGATCCAAATTTTGCTGCTTTGCCTTTGTTTCAGCCATGAGCTGAACCCAAACCAGGCCCGAGGCCGTTGGTATTTGCTCAGCAGCAATGCTTGGGATTGGTGGTGCAGGTTTGCACACCAAGGAGAGGAGTGAGGGCAGGGTCCCTGCACAGGGTGTGGCAGTTTTAGGGGTGACAGCCTCCCTGGTTATTTAGGAGCCTTGTGCCAGCAGGTTTTGGGATAACCAGTGACAGCAGCTGCATTTGTTGAATTTTCGGTGTTTGGAGCATGGTGAAGTCAACAGAAATGGGGTTGGGGCCGGAAGGAATCTGCAATCTAAACGCCCACAGACCCCGTGGACATCTGGACATGGACCTGACTTCTTCCAGGGTCCTGAGCCACTGCTGCGGTCACACATTCCTCAAGGAATAAGCCCCAAACATCCTTTGATGTTGCAGACAGGAGTGAGTTCGTTCAGCAAATCCCTACCTGGAATCCTACCTGGCCTCGGGGAGCGACGGCACCAGGACACATCTGCTGTTGTGGCACAGCCGCGGGCTGCTGGCACCGGCAGGGACCACGGCACCAAGAAGAAGAATGACTTGGTGCTCTGTGTGGCCTCCAAAAGGAGAAATCCTGGGTCGCTGAGGTTGATGAGACCCCCTGGTCCCTCACAGCTGAGCTCAGGAGGTGTCTGATTACAGGATGGGGTCCTCAGCAGTTAACCCCGAGAAGACAGCATCAGTCTCTGTTCCCAAATTCCTATTTCATCCACATGGCATAGTTTTCCCCACTTGAATTCCTCATGTCCACTCAGACCACATCTGACTTCTATCCCCAGCACGTCTGGATGACTGGAAGGAGAAAACAAGAGTTGGGAGGATGGAGATAAGGTTTCTGCTGCTGGAAATCCGTTCATCTCCCCGGTTCTGGGGGTTACCTGCAGCATGTAAGAAATTCTCCATGAAAAACAGAGTTTCTCCAAGCCTCCCAGGAAAAACCTGCTTTCCTGCCTGTCTCACACTGCATCGATGCTCTGCAGACAAAATCACCCTCTGTGCCCAACATGGATGATTTTTTTTGTGCGTCTTGGCCCCACCAAGCGGCCCTGAAGCCTGGCCATAAACAATGAGTCAGCTAATGCAAACCACACGGCTGGAGGTCAACCCAGTGCATGGTCTCAACCCTGAAAAGCAGAACTGCATCTTGAGCAAAGCCAATAATGAGACAGGGATGGAGAAACAGGCTCCTCTTGGCAGGGCAGCAGAGCCGAGGCCCCAGGAGCAAGTGGGACAGCACCCAGTGTCCCCAGGGAGCAGAGCTGGCTCTGGTGGCACCCACCTGGGACACAGTTCCTGGGGAGGTGTTGGTTTCCCTGTGTTGGTTTCCCCGTCTCCTGGACTGCTTTGCTTTGCAGATCCTTCCCAGTTCACAGTCTCTGGACCAAATTCTCTGTTCCCTTGCTGCCTCATCCCTCTTCCTTTGGGGGTTATTTCCATCTCCAGTTCCCTGCACTTGCCCCTCTTTCGTTTGCCCTTCCCCACCTTTCTCTCCTTGGAAAACCTGGCTGGGACATGCTCGCATGAAGTTAAACCCGACCTCCCAGCTGCCAGCTCTGCCTTTGGCCTGTTGCTGCAGTTTCATATTTGACTCTAATTCCACAATTTATACAGCAGAGAGCCCTGGGCCAAACTGACTGTCTCGGGAACCTGCCAGAAACCTCAGCTTTTCCTAAGCCTTATAAACATTTCCTGCCTCCATCCCTGCACCTGCTGTCCGTGCCGTGCCTCCAGCCAGGACTCTGGGCCATCCAGGGGTAGGGATGCCCACAGGGTGCCCCAGGCTGCCTGATCTTGCTTGGGTTGAGACTGGCTGCTCCTCGTGCTGGGGGGAAATGAGCTAATGACACTGCTGCCCTGGGATAACGCTGCTTTTCCTGGCAGGTCAGGCACCAGCCCTGTCCAAAAAGTGCATTTCTGCTCAAAGCTGTTTGCAGCTTTTTTGTCACGTGGCGCTCCATGGCTGGAGCATCCTTTGGAGGGATGGGTGCCCACATTCCGTGTCCAGAGCCCACGGGGAGTCCGGGATATTTAGGAGGAAGATTTGTTAGCGACTTTCTCTTCCTGCAATATCTGGGGGTTGTAAAATGTTCCCTTGAGGCTGGAACAGGGAAGGACAAAACCGACACCTCCCGTGTGGCCTTGGGCATTCCAAGAGGAGGTTATGGGAGCAGGGACAGGGACAGGCATGCAGGTGTCCCAGGCAAAGGGATATCCAGGAATCCCAGAATCCCAGAGTGGTTTGGGTGGGAAGGGATCTGATATCTCACCTCATTCCAACCCCTGACGCCTTCCACCAGACCAGGTTGCTCCAAGCGCATCCAAGCTGGCCTTGAGAAGGAGAGCAGCAGCTTGTAAGCCGTGGAAAGAGAAGAAAGGAAAACCTTCAACTCCTGCCTCCAAGGCCACTTGCTCATCTGAACCATTGTGTTTCACCCCTTTCCATTTGCCCATGAGGAAAACGGAAGCATCCACTGCAGCAGATGGAAGTGGAACATCCCGGGGAGATAAAGCCAATGACACCATTAGGAGTTTTATCTTCCCGGGCCGCTGGGAGATTCTTTTGCAACTGAATTGCAATGTCCTTTTTGTCATGTTACTTTTCTTCCTCCAAATGTTTTCTGACCAAACAAAACCTTGGGGATGCAAACAAGCAGCGGGGTCAATAAAAAGTTGCTTTTCTGGTTAATACCACAATGTGTTTGAAATAAAGTCAGCACGAAGCAATAAACTGTGCCTCAGCTTGCCCTGGTTCTTTTGCTGCAACAAACGCTTTTTAATCCTCCTTTTGCTGGGAATGGACCAGCTCATCCCAGCCAAGAAGCTGCAAATTATTGAGCACCATCTGCTGGCACCTGATTTATTAACTTTACTTATTTGTATGCGACGCGCGATGTCCTTTTCCCGATGGAGCCAGTTCTGCTTTGCTGAGCAACCAAAAAGCCCCTCTCCATCTGGTCTTACTCCTCATCCGTGCACTGAGGAGGCTTTCTGTGGGTGTTACACAAGGACAATATCTAAAACAAATGTTAAAAAAGGGATGGGCAGCAGGCGGTGGGTGAAGATTTGCTCTGCGGAAGACTAAGGCAAAATCTGGCACTGAGGGCAGGAGTTCATCCATAAACCTGATCAAAAGGTGAATTCAGAATTTAAATTCATCACATTGGTGCTGTCCTTGGCGAGCACGAGATTGAAAGGAGGAGGTTTCACAGGTCTGTTGGCAGTGTTCAGGACTCCAGTCGCAAAGGACATAAAGTTAGTTATTCCTCCTGGATAAATCATCTGAATATTTGAGCTTGCTCTGAGGCCTAAACCAATGATTTCAGACTCAAGTTTGCTTCTTGGTAATTCCTCCTGGCAGCTGGCTCCATCATTCCCGGGAACAGGCAGGTAGCTCGAGCCTCTGGCAAGTGCCGATTTACAGCTTCAGTGAGGAAATCAGCACAAAAATCATCACAGTGGTGGCTGATATTTTTCCAAGCGGAGCCTTCTCACAGGGAAGGTGAAAGGTCCTGGGACCCAGCACAAGAGCTCTCGTGCTTATTTTGGGAGACAAACTACAGGCTGTTCTCACCAGCGTCCTGAGTCCTGCAGGCCCCGCTGCCACTGCAAAGGAGCGTCCAACCCAAATCCCTGTGGTGTGGAGGGATGGAGATACTGGGAAGGGAATACAGCAGGGAGCTGCTGTGAAGGCAGCTTGTGCCTGCATTAAGCTGGCATTGCACCACTCTGGTAGCAGGATTTCAGCATGGAATCTGTGCTAGTGGTGGGCTCAATGGCTCCATCACAGCCAGGAGCTCCTTCTCCTGTGCAAATCCGTGTGGGATCCAACTTGCTCCCTGTTATCGCAGAGGAAACAGAGGGCAGCGATGCCCCTTAGGTGAATTAGCAGGGTGATGTTATAGGGGGTGATGCTGGAGCAGTGCAAATGAGCCAGGGTCTGGGATTCCCAGCATGGATGTCTCTCCCGTGCACTGTTCTGCTGGCAGTAGCGGAACGTGAAATTTTCATGCTACAAAGCCCCTCTTGCAGCCTGGGCCGTGTGATCCGAGCCAAAGTGCAGCCCTAATCCATCATCCAAAAAAGGGATGTTTGTATATTTATGTAAAATGACAGATTGGAGAGACCCCGTGCTGGAAACCAGATGCTTTCCCAAGAAATTGAAAGGGCTCAGGATCTGGAAATGCAGGAGCGCAGAGAGAGCCTGTGACAAAAACATCCCTGCAGCTACTGTCTTAAAAATACCAACCCTGGGCTTTCCACAGGCTGAGGGGCTGGGAATGGCAGCACATCCATGAGCACCACGGGGCATCTCCTGCGCAGGAGATGGGGGAGATGAGACGTGGCCAGGGTCACACAGCAGGTCCATGCTGGAGAGGAAAGCAGCAGCCAGTCATCCCTTGGGATTACAGGAGGTTCTCCTTTTGCAGTTCCCAACTATTTCACCATCCATGGATCAGCCCTTAACAGGGTCAGTAAGCCAGAAAGTTCGAAGGAATTGCAGAAGTGAACGTCCACCATCACTGAGAGCTCACTCTCTCTCCAAACAAATATCCATCAGGAGGAGGAGATGTCTGACGGGTAAATTTGTTCCTGTAAACAGTCTCTTCATCCCACAGACCCACTGGATCCTCCCCAGTTGGAAATAAAAAGCAAAGGACAGCAGGGTTGAAACCCATCCCACAGCCCTACCAAGATATGAGAGCATGTGGTGATTTCATTCCTGGCTTGGATTTCTTCTTTTCCTCTTTTTTTTTTTAATTGTTTGGATTTGGTCATAAGCAGCAAAAGATGCTCTTATTACAGCTGAAAATCTGCCGTGAGCTCTGGTGTCAGGCAGGTGGAAAGGAAACCTCCTGCAGCATCCCAAAATGCCGGGCAGTCCCCGCTGACCTCCAGCATCTCCTGGCACAAGCCAAAGTCCTTCTCACCTATCCCAGGCGGATTAAAATCCATCTGTGTGTTTCTGTAGGGCATGAACCCGCTCCTGGGAGGGGATTTGTCTCTCCAGCCACCCCCTGGGAGCAGAGGTGTCTCCCCAGCACAGTCCCCCCTGCATGGGGTCTGTTTGGAAAAAGCATTTCCCTCACGGATTCAGCAAAGGATGCTTCTCCGGCTCTTGATGCTAACAATAATGCCTGAGAACAGAGAAGGGTGTTAACAGCCCAACAAAGCTGTTAAATATGTGCAGGGGGGGCTGGCACACAGGCTGAGGCTGTGAAAACACAGATCAGTTCCCAGGTGCTACCCAGGAACAGGGAAAACTGCTTTTTTCAGAGTGTTTTGGAAATTTCTCAGCCATCAAGATGGGATCAGCTGCTGGCTCCTGCATCTTGCTGGTCTGGGGGCATGAGGAAACCAGCAGGATTTGTTGCTGAAACCCCTAAGAAGAGGTTTCTTATTCCCAGATGTATTCCCTGCACACCCAAAAGCCCATGCAAATAACCCTGTTCCATTTTACACGCTGTGATCTGCCCTGTGTGTGATGGGGTTGACCACTGGTATGTGTGGCAATGCCAGAAGTAAATGAAACCCTTCCCTGGGGAGAAGGGTCAATTGCTTTTGGCTGCAAAATCTGCAAAAATT
Organism: Eulacestoma nigropectus; assembly: GCA_013397775.1. Classification (NCBI taxonomy): domain Eukaryota; kingdom Metazoa; phylum Chordata; class Aves; order Passeriformes; genus Eulacestoma; species Eulacestoma nigropectus. The sequence continues at coordinate 591,444 of VZTE01000669.1, read as the reverse complement.
TCATTCTTTTTTTCCAAAATGTCTCCTTGGAAAACACCTCTGCGTTTTTGTTCAAAGGGAAAATAAGCCCAGGCTTTTGATTGTGCAAGTTTGAAAAAAAAAAAAAATCATTTATATCTTTGAAAGCTGGATAATTTTAGCCAAACGTGGGGAACAGAATTTGAACAGGATCCACGGCCATTGGAAGGGCTTTAGAGGGTTTGGAGGAGTCTGCTGACAAGGGAGCATTAGCCTGTTGACACCTCTCAGATGCAATGAGCTGAGCTTCCTGCTACAACACAAAACACACTGGGGAGGATGGCAGGCGAGTTTTTGCTGGGATCTGGGGTGCTTCTCCCTTGTTCTTATCAAAAAATAAAGGTTGGGAGAAAGCAATGGAAGGAAAAGAGAGCGTAAAAGATAAAAGGATTGAGAAACCCACTGATTTTTACGATTTAATTTCCTTCTTTGAGTGGGAGCTGCTTAAATGATATGCACAAGGAGTGAATAATGCTTCCAAATACTCCCAGAGAATGAATAATATGTAATAATAGTCCCAGAGTATTTATTTGACTAATTTCCCCCCGTGTTTTTGAACTGAGATCTAACGGCCCTGGATCTTAAACGGGAGATCTGACTTCCTTGGAAGTGTGGATCAGGCCCCAAACCCAAGGAAGCCACATTCAAACATCACCAAAGGGTCAGCAGATGGACACCCAGTAAATTGTGGGGTCACTTTTCCCTGCTGATCCACAAATAAATTACCTGCCAATACATGGAACCAGAAGTGGCTTGGCCAGGTGCTCCACTGGGGCCCCAGGGAGCTGTGGTGAAGAAAGGGGAAAATGGGGGGGAAAAAGGAAGGAAAAAAAAGCTAATAAAAAATAAAATATTAACATTCCCAGCTCATTTGCTGCTCGGTGCCTCCAGCAGCTGCGCCCGTGTCACGGAGCTGCAAGGGCCCAGCTGGGAGGATGTGCCAAGAGCAGGATATGGGAAAAGACTGTTTTTAAACGCAGATGGATTAAACCTTTATTCCCTTTTAAATTACATTTTAATGCACTGGCTGCTCTGGAGGTGTCGGTGGGACTCGCTGGGCTTGAGCAGGTTTGGGGTGAGTGTCCCCAGGGAACCTGCTAAACCCAATCCTCGGTGACTTGGGGCGCCCTGGCAGATCTCTGTGCCCCCAGCCCACCCTTCCCCATCCTGCTGTTGTTCCCAAACCCCATCCTCGTGGTCTGCATCACCTCTGACTGCTCCAGGTCAGCTCCATCCTGATTCCAGTGCCGAGGGGTCCCAGGAGCAGCTCCCGGCCTTTGTCCTGTGCTCAGCTCCTGTCTCCTGTTGGAGAAGCACGTCTGGAAAGGCTGGGCTTGCTCCCCTTCCAAAACACCTCCTGGAGCATTTGGAGTCCTCAGCAGAGTTTCTCACCGTGAATTATCCATTAATTTAGAGATTTGGTTACTTTGACAGGATAAATCAGGGCTAAATCCAGGCATTCCTGGATTCTGCCCTCTTTGGAAAGCCCCTCCATCCTGCTGGAACAGCACCCCAGACCCAAACCGTGACACCCAGAGTAAGGTGCCACCCTGGAATAAAAAGGAACCCATAAATGTGTCCTGCCCAAGGCAGACAGACAGAGAGATGTGCTGAGCTCTGTGGGTGGAAAGGGGTCTGGGCACATCCCCAGCCTGAGACTTCTTGGGGTTTTTGGTGAGTGGTTTGAGTGGGAAGGGGTGATGAAGGGGTTGTTTGGGTGCCTCTGGGTGGGAGAGCTGGCAGAGGGACATGGAGGGTGCATCAGGCTCCTCACCCAGCAGCCTGTGAGGGGGGGCAGTCGGAGCTCTCCAGAACCCACCAGAGAGTGCAGATTTACAGATAGAGAAGGGAACTGAAAGAAACCGCTCCGTTTGTTTTGCTTTTCCATCTGGAAAGAGAAAGACAAGGGAACATTCCCACGGAGCAAACACCGTATGTACTTCTTTTTTTTGTTGCTTTTTTCATGCGAATGAGCTGAGCTGCACCAAGTCACTTCAGCCCCCTCGAACACAGGATTTTCTCACTTTTCGGTAAACTGCAGTTACCATGGAGAGGGCTGAGCCAAGCCAAATGCAAAACATTGGAAACTACACCCAAACTCACCGCAGCCATATCAAACAGTTAATTAGAAAGCCTGTCCATGTGTTTCCCATTCCCTGGAATGGTTTGAATCAATGGCCCTGTGATTTATCACCTGTTTTCTGTGTGAGCGGTTCAGCTCTGCTCTTGTGCATGTGCTGGGAAGGGGATTTGTGCTGTACAGCGAAAGAAGGAAGGGAGATATTAAGGACTTTAAAAAAAACCCCAACACAATCATCAAATAACCACTTCTGCCCCTTCCCCCAGCATAAATCCCCCACTGGAATGACACGCTTTGGATCTTGATGGGATTTCTAGGCTTTGGCAAGAGGGAAAATGGAGACAGAGCTTTTGTCTTGCTTTGATTTTGGAGAGTGAGAGACTGGGGGGTGCCGGGCCATTCCCGGGGCTGCCTTGTGCTGTGCTCGGATGGAAATTCAGAGCGTGCTTCCCTGGGGCTGTTTCCTTTCCCGCTGCCCTGGGCGGAGAAGCAGGAAAGGAGAGGCTGGAGGGGAGGAGGGAGGAGAGAGGGAGAGGAAGAACTTCCCACAAGTTCTCTCAATTTGTGAGGTTGTCCTCCCGCTAAGCAGGGACACCTTGATGGTGGCAGAGGTGCTCCAGTGACATGGCTTAGGGCTGGAACATCACTTGGAGGAGGTCTTGGTAGGAAGCAGATCCATCCATCCATCATCCATCCATCCATCCATCCATCCACCCATCCATCATCCATCCACCCATCCATCATCCATCCATCCATCCATCCATCCATCCCCATCCATCCCCATCCATCCCCATCCATCCATCCATGTTTCCAGAGATGTGGATCTCCTCCAGCCTGCCCACGTCTGTCACTCCTCCTTCCCTGGTGCCATTTCCTGCCCATTCATGTATCAGGGTGGTCCCTCTGCTGCCCAGGTGTCCCATCGCGACCATGCAAAGTGGGTGACCGGCCAAGGGGGTAACAAATTGATGGAAAAACACCTGGAAAGTTTCATGCCTGAGCCTGATACATCCTCCTAATACGTGCTGGGGCAACAACCCTGCCGTATCCCTGCTCCCCCTTCACAGGGCACAGGGGAAAAACACACCTCGGTCTTCAAGGCAGGGTTGGTTCCGCCTTCCTCCTGCTGGGACAGCCTGAGCAACCAAAAGATGTCTTGGACGAGATCCCTCTCTGTGCTTCAGCTCTTTCCAAAGCAAGCTGAGCTGGTTTTATCTCTGCAGTTCCTGAGCTGCCAAGCAGAGCCGTTGCTGTGGCTTCCCAAGCCGGGATCGCCCGGGATGGGCGCGGCGTTATCCCGGTCAGCATCCCCCGCAGCCCTGCTCCGGTGAATCCCCTGGCTGGGATGTGTGGGGCTGCCTGGAAATCCTGCACGTTTATCTAACCCATCCCCCAAAGCAGCTGCTGGCCTGAAAGGTGGCTGCACCTCTCCACGATCCACATTCCACCTTCCCTGCCAAGACCAGGAACGAGAGGGAATAAAAGCTGCTTTCCTCTCATTAAGAGATGATTGGAAAACCTTACAGCTCCCCCGAGCCAAGCGTCAGAGATACCAGCCCCTCTGAGACCCAAAAAGGGTTTTTTTGGGTTTTGAGGGCTTGGGAGTGAGGATCACACCTAAGAGAGCTGGAAAGGGAGATTTGTGTAGGATCCCAGAGCGGAGAAAATCTCTGTTCAAGGTGAAACTGAAGCATGGAAGTAGAGTCAAACCCCTGTCTGGCAAACGGGGATATTTGCCCCATCTCTTCAGATCATGCAGAGGTCTGGAGGTCTCCTCCTGAAAAGGTCAGATTTGTGCCTCAGTTTCCCCTCTTGCTGCACAGGAAAAAGACGGTGTCAGGGAACACACGGTACTGCCCTGGGAAGGAGGGAAGCAGTGATCACCTGGGAAATAGGTGGAAGAGCTGGAGAGGCTGATCTGTTCTCACTGGCACATCGCTGCTTTTATTGCAATCTGCAAGGAAGGAAACTGGCCTCAAGCAGCAGGAGACATTTCCTAGGAATTTCTATAAGTTTTCCTACCCTGGGAAAAAATGGAAACAGTGAACGTGAGCCCTGAGAATGCTGCACTACCCAAACCCAGGAGACCCCAGTGTGGCCCAGGGCTGAGATCCTGCAGGAAGCGGGGTGCAGTCCTGCTGCATTCCATTAAGCTGGATGTACTTCTCAACACCCTCTCCCAGATCTGTTGGAGCTGCTCCTTGGGAAGCTCCTGCACTGGGTTTCATTTCAGCCTCGCAGCAGTGACCCTGTGAAACCACAGAGAAACCACCAACACCTCATTTTGGGGCTCTGGGTTGCTCGTCCCAGCCTCAGGCTGTCAGCAGGAGCAAATTTCACTTGCAGCTCTGGGTCCTGGTGATGAAAATGGACCTGTTTTATACAACAGAGCTGCTGGTGGGACGTTTCCCAGGAAAGCTGAGCGAAGAGCAGGTGGTTTCACCAGGAAAAATGAAGAGGGGCTCTGCTGAAGGCCCTGAAACCTCCCAGCAGGAGGGAGGAAAATGGCAGAGATGTTTGCAAGGCAAGAGGGAACGAGGCTTGCAAAGAGCAATGACCTCTGTGAAGTGCTCTGAGGAGAAGCAGCTTGGAAAGGAGGATCAGAGCTACAGATGTGTGAGGGATGGATCCAAGATTATTTAGCTGCGATCCAGCTCAAATGGGCGGCTTTTCATCAGTGCAATACACTCCCTTCCATGGCAGCCCTCTTCAAACACTGCTCCCATGGTTTAAGGTGTCCCTGCCCATGGCAGGGGGCTGGGCTAGATGGTCTTTAAGGTCCCTTCCAACCCAAACCCTTCTGTGATTCCGTGATTCTATGATTAAACCCCATTCTTCCTGACTTTGTTATCCAAATCCAGAGCCAAGTCACTGGTTGGTTGGTTTTATTTTGAAAATAAGGCACTTGGGGGACCCTTTCCCCAGTTTGCATGGGGTTGCATGAACTTCCTTCAGTCTCACCTATTTCAGTGAGCAGGTCTCTGAATCAAAACCAGGGCTGCCAAAACTAGAAGCCTACACACATCCCAGGGGCTCACAGCTGGCAACGGGGTGTTTGTCACCCTGCAGGAATTAATGGATATGAAGGAGCAGAGCCAAGATGTGCTTTGCAGGCACACAAATGCCTTGAACAATGGGGAAAAAACCCAACTGCTAAAAACCATGAAGAGCTAAACCTGCTCGATCTGCAGGTCCCCGTGTGCCGGTGGAACGCAGGGAGGCTCTGCAGGTGGGACTGATGGCAGCAGGTGTTGCTGGCCCAGATTCGTTGCTGGACTTGAACCTCATGATCTCAGCCCCTGCAACAGCCTCAATTAAGGATAATCACCCAGGTAAGCACAGAGCACATCCCTGCCCTGGGCTAGGGTAGGAGGCACCTTTCTGTGCTTGGAGTCAAGGTTACGCTGCCTTCTCATTTATCAGGAGGATGCTGTGGGGTTTTGCATTTTATTATGTTTAATGGGTTATTATTTTTTTGTTGCTGGCTGTTTGTTTGAGAAATTTCTCCCAGGGGAGCCTTTTTTTGGTGGCTCGGTTGCCAGACAGAATGACATCAGACAGACGCTCGGAGGAGTGATGAAAAGGCAGAGCCTTATTTCTTAATAACAGTCTCTGGCAAAACACAGAGCAGAGTTAAACACCCTGGAGAGCACCAGGCCCTGATGCTGACGGGGCACAGGGCAGGGGAGGGAGGAGGAGGTGGAGGCTGCTCTGCCCAGCTTGGGCACCAACACCTCCACATCAGCCAGGGGTGCTGCCAAAGCGCCAGCTCCAAGGTCAGGGAGTGACAGGGGAATGGGTTTTGCCAGAGGGCAGGGATGGATGGGATATTGGGAAGGAATTGTTCCCTGTGAGGGTGATGAGGCCCTGGCACAGGTGGCCCAAAGGAGCTGTGGCTGCCCTTGGATCCCTGGCAGTGTCCAAGGCAAGGCTGGATGGGGCTTGGAGCAGCCTGGTCTGGTGGAAGGCCCATGGCAGGGCTGGGTGAGTTTAAGGTCCCTTTCAACCCAAATCATCCTGTGATTCTGTGATTCTGCCTTCCTTTGAAGAAGAGGAAAAGGAGCAGCAGAGGATGCTGATGTCCTTGCCCTATCCTAATTATCCCTTATCATTTTCCACGGAAGCTGTGCAAATCTCCTCTGTCCTGGTTTAGTTGAGATTTTCTCTTTAATCCTTGAGCCCCATTGCAGTGCTGTTACTGATTTCTCCCTAAAAAAATTGTATCAGTTCAAGAAGATCTGAGCCCTCCTTTGCAATGGGGAAATCCTGTGCCTTGAGCATCTCTCAGCCTCTTCCTTTACCCCACCCTGGTGGACAGAGGGTCAGCCAAGGATGTCCTTGCTGAAGGAGAACTTGCCGGTGTTGCAGGAGCTCACTCCAGGAGCTCACTCCAGTTTCTGGTGGGTGGGGTTTGCTTTGTCCCCCTCAAAAGCCACTTGTCCCCGTTGTGAACAGGGGACCTTTCCTCCTCAACTCACCCCCTCCTGATCCTCCCTCAGCAAAGCCAAGGTTTGCTGGTGTTCCCAGATCAGGCCAGAGTGTGAGTGTAATGAAGAATACAACACATGAGGCCTTGCTGACCTGTTTAATTTGAATAATTTCTTTCTTTCTCTGGAGCTAATTCCCCAGGGTGTGCCTTCAAGAGGAGCAGGTCTCTGCGCTGCTTGGGGCGTTTCACAGCTCCTGAATCCATGTTTTCACAGCATTTCTGCTGATTCCTGCTGTTCTCTTCCTCATCTCAGCATCTAAAAGCAAGAGTTCAACGAGATGGTCAGATACTCCCTTTTGGATGTGGGCAGAAGACCAAGAAATAAGCGATCAAAAGTTCACAGTTGCCTCAATACCCGATTACAGACCCGTTGCAAAAATCCAACAGTTCCCTGTCAGAGCCCCTAAAAAATCTGAAACTAAACTAAAAGCCATCTAAAACTGCAGTTACATCTGGCTCTCAGTTTCTTCTCACTGCCTTCTCTTTTTAAGTTGCTCATAAATTCTTTGGATACAATTCCTTTTGGGCTAAAGTTCTCTAGGTTTGGCCCTCCCTCAAAAGTACATTAAAAAACAAATAGAAAACTTGAGAAAACGGGTTTGGCAGTTGACATAAATTTGTCATGCAAAAATCCTGTCCTGCCCTCACTTTCCCCAAACCAGTGCCCCCTGCAGTCAGCCAGACTGCATCAGTGTGCAAACTGGAATTTGGTTGGCGAGGCCACGACACCCTTGGAGGGGCTGGGTGGAAGAGGACTCAGATCTCCTTCATCCCAGCCCCTTCCTCCTGGCACTTTTGCAGAGAAATAGGCCAGATTATTTTCTTTACAGCTCCTTTCCCACAGTCGCTCCCTGCTCCACACCACCGTGGGACGCATCGCAGCGCCAGGCAGACGGGGTTTGCAGGCTGGGTGAGGAGGGGACGGAGTCTATAACAATTCTGGGATGGCACCAGCTAGGAAAAGCCTCATCCTGGACTCCCACGGTCACGTATAGTCCCCAAACCCCTTTTATTGCTCAGCTAATATCCTGTTTCCTGAAGTGTCCAAGGCCAGGTGGGATGGGCCTTGCAGCTACCAGGTCTAGTGAAAGGTGTCCCTGCCCTTGGCTGGAACGGGATGAGGGTGGAGGTCCCTCCCAACCCAAAACATTCTGGGGTTCTCTGGAACGTGCGAAACGTGGCGTGGAAAGTGCTAAAGCCCAGTGTCCTCTGCACACCCTGGGTGGATTTGTGCCCTCACCATTCCAAGAAGCGGCTGAGGTGGTTTAAGGAAAATACAAAGCTTGTGTGAGTATCATCCAAAGCTTGGCTGTTCCAGAAGGCTCTCCCACCTCTCTGTTCCTTGCCATGCTCCTACAAGCAGATTTTGCGAGAGACTCCTCAAAAACCACCAGTAAACAAGGCAGTAAAAGAATATTTTCCTTCTCCTCTCTAATTTTTAAAGCACCGAATTATCCAGGAGCTGTAAGAAGCAGCAATGCAGCGCTAGGAAGATCAAAGCAGGGATTTCCTGGGGTGGGAGCGCTCCCTTCACCCAGGAGCTGGGAAGTTGCCTGGGGAACAGAGAGCTGCTTGTCAGCTCAACACAGGAGATCATTTTCCATTCATTCTCCATCCCCATTGTCTGGACCACAGTGGCCATCCCCAGCCTCGGGCAGGGCGGTGGTACCACGCTCCGGTGCGTGACGAACAAGGGATGCTGTGTGGTCCTTCCTGGGCCAGGGAGGAAGGGGATGCACGCCTTCATTCAGACACACACAGAGGGGTTTGTAGGAATTGAGTATTTTCTGCTTTTACTCGTGTTGGTTCTTTCCTCCAGGCTGAATTCCCACTTTTCCAGGCAAGTCTGCAGGACATGGACACCCTGCTTTAACCTGCAACGCACAAACACAGGATTTGAGTAAGGAAATCCACCGAAACTCAGTCCTTGGAGATTTATTAGATGAAATTTCTCTTCCAGTTTTTTGAAGGACACCTATAGGCTTCAAGACCATATAAACCGTGATTTCTCCAGCTGCAGGCAAGTTTGGGAAGGGTCTTTAGATAAGCTGCATCATGTAAATGACTTTGCCTGAAAATGCCTTAAAGGAGCTTAAAAATTGTGGGTTTGGAGATGGAGAAGTAAATGTTTTAACCTGTCAAGGATGCTCTTGGAGCACGGATGCTGGATCCACACCCAGAGCTATACTGGCAGTTCAATTACGGTCCTTAATACAGCATTTGTTCTCCTTGTCCTCTTCCAAACCCTTCCTCTTAGGTGCAAACCCAACTTTACTGCCCATGAACACACAGAGATGGCTTGACCCCCTGTGTCCATAAATTGGATTTGAACAAAAAACCCAGAGAACTAAGGGAGAAAAAATCCCAACCAGAGCCCAATTCCAGTGCCCGGCATTGCTTTCCCTCCTGCCAAAAATTGTCCATCTCCAGATGGGATGGACACTGGACTGCAGGCAACTGGGCTCATGTGAAACAGATAATTGAGAGGTCCTGGAAGAACTGGCAAGACTGGAAACATCCCTGGAGAATGCTCTGGAGTGGTGGGAGGATGGAACAGCAAAGGCTTCTTCCAGGAAAGAGCCAGCTGAGATTGTTACATGCAGCTCGTCATCATTTCCAACAAGAAGTGGCCTTGGAAGGCTGGGGTGGGAGCTTGGCCTTTCCTGGAAAGAGCAGATCTGGATGGCTGGACAGCACCTGTGCACCCTCCTTGCCTGTGTGAATCCCTTTGCTTTCTTCTCTCTTGCTCCCAGTTTTCCAAACGAAGTGGAAGGTTTCCACCCCTGCCTGTCCTGGTGCCCATGGGCTCACACCATCCTCCGGCTCAAGCCCTGAGAGAACGCAGCCATTGGCCAAACGACCTGGAAGAACCCCCCAAAACCAGACCTTGCACCCCCCACCCGGACGAGCTGGGTGAGTACATGGATCCTCCTACAATTCCTGATTTCTGGAGCTGGCACTGTCCAGAAACAGTGCCCAAGAGTCAGGCTGTGGATAACTGCAGCAGTAATGCCTCATCCAGGGCCGGTGCCTTTTGCTGTCCGGGCGCCTTTCCTGCGTTATCCACCTCAGTAACTGACAAGGGAAGGAAGCGGGGAATGGCTTTTCCAGCTGGAGCCACGATGCCAGATGAAGGATGCATGACACATTTCCCTAAACTTAAATTTGGCCCTTTTCCCTCCTGCCAAAACAAGCAAACAAACAAACATCTGAGAGTTCGCTGCGGTTTTGAGGGACTGGAAGTCACGGGGGCAATGCTGATTTTCCAAGGCATCTGCAGGATGGCTTTGCAGGGCTGGAGAAGTGCTGGCTCTGAGGGAGGAACACTCTTGATCCAGGTAAACAGCTGCCCTTGCCCTGGGGACAATGCTGACAGGACACACAACAATGGCCTGGGAAGGAGCTGAAAGGTTTTGATCACAGCTGAAGTCAGGAATCAGCAACATTCCTTTCCCTGGAGGTTACTGTGGCATGGATTAAAGCAGAACTAAAGTTCAAGCAAAACGTGAGCCAGCATTGCACAATGCTGGCAAAAGGTCCCGTCGAGAACGCTTTGAGATTGTGGGGGAAAAGCAATTTAACCCATTTTCCAGCTCCTTTCCTACTGCTGGGCCACTCAGATGATCTGCAGGAGGTCCAGGGGGATGTGCTGAGCTTTCTGATGGCAGCCCTGTGATTTGGCAGTCCAAAGGCATGAGGTGACAGAGGGTTTGCTTCCTCTGACAGGCCTGGCTGTCACACAACCTGCCCTGGGGACACAGCTCGGAGAAACCAAGGCAAGGAATCCCACAACTCCTCTGTGGGACCACTTGGGATGCTGGTTCCGCTTTGGGACCCTGGATTTAGGAAGAAAAGAAAGGGGCTTGTTTTCAGAGCAATACAGCACAGAAACAGGGGCCAGATCTCTTTCCAAATGACCCTACACACCCACCCACACCTTCCTAACCTCCCATGAGTGCTTGGCCCTGCATCCCTGTCCTGGATTTGTTCCATCCATCTTTGATCAGAGACATGTTATCTATTTCCTGAAACAAGTCCAACTCCCGGCCGCCCTGCTGTTCCTAAGGGGTATTTGGGTTTCAGCTGTCCCAGAGATCACTGCCTGCACCTCCTTGCAGGGGACATAAAGCCCATGGTCCCGCTCTGTGAACTTCAGGTTCCTGCTGGGGCACTCAATCCCGAGAAAAGGCTCCCAGATCCACGCAGGCAGCGTGCCCCAGGTGGTTTAGGGGAAGCAGGATCCTCATCTGTGCAGCCCTCGGGAGCACCCCACACCCACGCGTGCATAGGCACAAGGGGGTGCCGTGGATGAGGGCTCGGGGCTCAGCTCTCCCTCTCTCCCTGCTGCTGGAATCTGTGAGCTCAGCAGGCCGGGAGCTGCTGGATCCACGTGGGATGTGGAGCAGCCTGGCACCAGGGCTGGAGGGAGCCGGGGATTTTCACACCCGGGCTCCGTGCGATCCGAGCTGCGACACCGATGTGCCCTGTCACATTCCCCTGCGGCAGCGCAGTGGCCCCAAGCTGAAGCATTTCCATGGAATAGCCGGGCTCTCCACCCCATGGAAAACCATCCCTGGCAGGGGAGGTGATGAGGAAAGCAACGTGCCCAGCACAGCTGGAATTCAGAAACTCCGTCTCTCCCTGCAGAGGTCTGAGCCTCTAACACACCAAACCACTGGCTTGTGCCTGCTTTCACCACGGCCAGAAGAAATCCAGGAGATAGGATGGGAAAAATACGGGCTTGGGAAGCGGAGACACGGCTTTGATGTGCAACCACCACCCCTCTCCTTTGTTATCCCTTCTCCTTCATGCCAAGCTGCTCTAATAGATGCTTTCCCTCTGCCCCACGATTCAGGGGTCCCTGTGCAGACGAATTCATCACTCAGATAACTATCCAGCAGCCACGAGGCAGAGAACGCCAAGGAAAACACGCATCCATCAGCAGATACGTGGTGAAGCTCTCCCCCTCTGTGAGGGATTCACCTTGGGAGTTTGACTGCGAGGTGATGGCTGCAGTGAGGAGAGGTGGGAGGGAATCCAAACCCCACGGAGGATGGTGCCAGTGTCCCTGCCAGCGTGATTCACTGGAGGGGAACACAGCCCACAGCTGAGGGGTCCCAGCCTTTGCCAGCCAGACTGATCTCCTGCAGAGTCTCCGAGGGGAAGGTGTTGGTGCTGCGTGTGCTGGTGGCTGCATCAGGAAGGCAGCACGGACAGGCCAGAGGCCATCAGCTCACAGCCACTGACCTTCCTGAGCTGTAGGAAAACAGAAATGGCATCTTGTGGTTTAAAATGTCCCCCCAAGAAAGAAAAATAATTTTTAAAAAGGGAAAAGCAAGACAAGTTCCCATGAAGACACAACTTCACCCTGTCTTCCATCTTGCCTTCCCACGGAGGCACGGGTGGCCCCTGGCTGATCTCCAGCCCCCAGCTGGGCAGCAGCACAGATTTCCCAACACAACACACTGATGTGTGTGACACAGGGAGCTGCCTCCCGAGCAGAGGGACACCGGGCAAGACCCTCCCGCCCTCACCCACCCCAGAACTGCAGGAATTTGTGGCCTGCTGGGCCCAGTGAGATAAAAGATGTGCCAACCCCATCCAGGACCGGGGGGGTGCTGGGACTGCAGGGATGGGGGTTTTTTGGCTAAACTGGGAGAAGGAGTCAGGCTGGGGGATCACAGTCAGCCCAGGGGCAGGTTGGGGTGGAAGGGACTGGGCTGCCCAGTATCAGGCATTAGCAGAGGGAGAATGGCTCTAGAAACCTCAACCACGCACGTGTCTCGTGGATCCTGAGCATTCCCCCCGGTTGCTCTCACCAGGAACGCCTTTAATCTCGATGAATCCGTTCTTTCCACAGGCTGCTAGCATGTGACATGCCTCCAGGAGGAACCCTCCACCTCCCACCTCATCCCAGTAAAGCCCCTCATGGAGCCGCTCTACCCAGAGCTGGGCTGGAACTTCTCCTGATCTAAGGGTGACCTGTGCCATGTGCTGCACTGGTTCCTTGCAGGGTTAATCCTCGAGGAACACAGCTTGGAGACTGGGGGATGTGATGGGAGCTGGTCTGGGCTCTGAGGAGGCCAAAGTCAACGGCGATACTGGGAGAGGAGCTCAGGCACTGGCTGGGAGAACAAGGATCGCATCATGATGGATCCGAAAACGTGGCACATTTGCCTGGAGTTGTCAAGGAAAATAAATTTATGTGGTGTCAGGGTGGTGGCAAAGACGAGTAAGGGAAGCAACAAGAGGGTGTAGCAGGTTCCCACAGTGCTTTGCTCCACTTCAATCCCACCCTTGGGTGGATTTGGGTCTGTTTGGACGGAAGAGCAGAAATCTGAGTGAAGTCAGGATCAAAGCCTTAGGAAGTTGTTGGCACTGATACAGTGCAAGAAGTAGATGTACAATACAACATTTTCCTGTCATCCCAGTCCATTTTCCGTGTATCTGGTGGGAGCCCTGACTCTTCCCTCCCACCAGCTCCATGAGATACAAGTGCTGTGCCTTTAAGTGCTGATCTAAGGGAAACCTGAGAGCTTGATGCTGTTCCCATGTGATAGATCACCATGAGCAGCCTCTCCTCCATGATATTTTGGGCCCCAACTCGTGATCTTGGGAAGAATTCAAAGTCTGGCTTATCAGCAAAAAAATAATCTAGTTAAACTTAAAACAGCAAGACTCAACTCAGGCTAGAGGATGATTTATTAAGAATTGTGGACTTTGGAGACAGAGAGAGGGAAAGGAAGCCACAAACCCCACATACAGCCTGTAAAAGTTCCAGTTTATAATCCAACACGAGCGGCCAGACAGCTCAGGCTGGAAAATCAGCTGGGATTCATCACAAGGTGGAGATGAGACTGCGCTGAGCTCAGGGGCAGCAGCGTCGCTCCCGTGGGCACGAGGCAGGATCTGACTGCTGCCCCCTCCCTGGGTACCCCCACTCCTGCACTGCCCAGGCTGGGGGTGACCAGGGGGATGTGGCAGATCTCACGTGCTCAATCTGGGCACAGCCTGGCTTCCAGAGGAGCTCACAGCAAACTTCCCTTCAGCTACAAACAGCTGCACTTCTTCTCTCTGAACCAGGCAGAAATATTTCATTTAATTCATTAATAATTTGTTTAAAGCAGGCATCTCTATTATAAATACATATCTAAATATATACCTGGCAAGTTTTATAACAAGAGCAAGACAAAAAGCTGGAAATAAAGTGAAAAGAATTTATCAGAAACAAGGTGTCATCTTTGCAAAACATTATGGTTTGGAAATAATCCCTTTTTCCACTAGGAAGCTGTTACATCCCAAATCTTTGGCTCGTGCTTACAGAAGGCACTGCAGGCATTATTAATGATCCCTAAAATCTGAGGATGAAAACATCTAAGCTCACACCTCCCTTTCTGCAGAAGTACTATGTTCATTCATACAAGGGGAAAAACCCCACACCCACCAACCTGGGATGGGAATATTCAGGAAACAAAGCAGTGAGGCTGGACTTTTCCCCTGTATCATTCTCATTAAGGCCTTATATGTGAATAAAGACCCCGGAAACAGGCAAAAACCTGAGATTCTCTCAAGGGCAAAGTCACAGCTTGGCTTCCAGATGGGTCCCAGACAGGGAAAAGGGATTAATGGAGCCAGAGATTATTATGGGAGAATTGACAGGGGAAACCTTCCCTTCCCTGCTGCCTGCCCCAAAGGGGTTTTGCTGGGGAGGGGGTTACAGGGACACGTGAGGGGTTCTGTGGGGATGGGAATGTGCTTGGTGGGGCTGTTAAAGGCAGGGCTTTAACTCCTGCCAGGGCCCAAGCCTGGCAGAACAGCTGAGCACTGCTGGCATTTAATTCCCCAGATCTGTGTCCTGCAGGACTGTGGGATGGGGATAGATGTGGGTGGCAGGAGGTTGCTCCCAAAAACCTCCCGTGTGCTGCTCCTGGAGGAGGCAGCTGCTCCTGGGAGAGGCAGTCCTGAGCAGCCCCAAATGAGGACGTCAGTCCCCAGCTTTGGAAAGAGCTGGATCACTGCAGGGAGCAATGGAAAGGCCCTGCATATTAATTCCTGCTGACTTCTCTCTCCGTTTTCTTATCCAAGATGAGTCTTGGGTTAAATTGGGTTAGACAAATCCTAGACAAATAAAAACCAGGTTTCTTTCCCCTGGTTTAATTCTTATGAGCCCATGGTGAGCAAAATATGCTTCCCCCTGGAAACCAGGCCTCTTAACCCCCAAAATGGTGATTTGGAACCCATCCTCATCCCTTCAAATATTAATTTTTGCTTTTTTGGTGGCTCTTCCTCCTGCTTTGATAAAACACCCACTGCCGAGGCTCACACGGGATTGACATTTGTGAGGGAGGGATTCAAGTCAGCTGAATGCACCAAGGAAATGAGAGCCCACCCAGCCCCAGAATCTGTTCTGTCTCCTGAATTCCCAAATCCCTGCCTGTGGGAAGGCTCCAGCACCACCAGGGGCTCAGCACCAGGAGCAGAGGCATCAGTCCCCACGTCCTGCATGGGGCTGACATCAGTTCCTCCTGCTTTTATTGACGTGGTCCCAGCTCTGGCCTGATTTTTTTTAATTACCTCATAATTCCTGCAGCACTCAGAGTTTTTATAAGCCTCCTGCTTTCCTCCAGGTCAAGAATGAGTGGCCCCAGCTGCCCCGTTTTTCAATCACCCAATAGCAGCGAGCAGTAAAAGAGGAACACAGATGCATTTCCTTGCACTGATGAGAGACTCACGGGGGGGTTTAAAGGAGGAAAAATTACTCACATTTTAAGCAGTTTTGGGGCCTTTCTTGCCCCCTCCGTCTCTTGGTGCCAGGAGGTGCCCAGAGAGGTGGAGATGCTCTAAAGCCACAGACATCCCCCACGCCCTGAGAGCTCCAGGCTCCCGCTTCAGGGAGGTTTTTGAGCGTATTTTTGTCAGACACTTTGGGAATGTCTTGCAGGCGAGGGTAGCAGTCAGAGGTGAGTTTAGACCTGGAAAGTGGAGGAGTGGGCCTGGTGGGCTGCCTGTGGGTGGTAGGAAGCAGGTGGGGCTTGGCTTGTTTTCTGGCAATTAGGAACAGATCGACGCTCTACGAGAGCAGGGAGCAGGGGCTGGTTTGAGCTGCAGCCAGGCAGGGTTTTAGGGAAGGTTTCCCATTAAAACACCCACCATGCAGCAAACCTGAGTGCAGCGATGGAGACAGCCCCATCCCACACTGGTGGTGTTCCCACTGCCCACAGAGAAGCACAGCTCTGCTCTGTGATCTGGCCAAGAGAGAGAGAAGATATTTTCTTCCCCAACCAACCATGCAGATCCCCTGGGGCCCGGAGCCACCCTCTTCTCAGGGCACAGAAATTCCTCTGCAGCAGACACCCAGCAGGCAGCAGCTCTGAGGGGAAGATGACAGTATAATACAATATAAAATATGTTAGTGGGTCACTCGGTCCTGTTTGGGTTGGCTGGGGGACACGGGGACAGCACGTCTGCCAGCACAGCCCCGCTCACAGCACGGCCACGCTCTGCAGCCCTGGGAAACCACGTCCTCCCCTCCGGGAGAGGGCTGAGGGAGGGGAGGAATCCATGGATTTATCTGTGTGAGATACCTGAGCTGGTGGTTTCATGCAGCTCGTGAAAGAGACACAGGCTGTGCTGCAACCCCCACCTGAGGCTCTGCAGGGCAGGTCCCAAGGGCAGGAAGGAGCTGCTTTTTGGGGAAAAACACAGAGAAGGGCTAAGAGTGACCATGTTTGGAGAGGGGCAGGTGTCAGAGGGTATCATCTGGTGTGGGCTCCCTGGGGTGGAGCTGGCTCTGTCCCTCAGCAGTGGCACGGGAGCCTACACAGAGACAGACCCTGAGCATTCCCGCGTGAAGCCAACACAACAAACTGCTGCCAAACAATCCGCGAGGCCAAGCTGGTGCTGGTTGCGGCATTTTCACTCCAGCACCACGAGCCCAGAGGTGTCACCTCCTGCCATCCTCCCGCCCTTTGGGAAGTGCAGCCCCGCCACAGAACCTTCCCTGTGCCGCAGGTGAGCAGAGGAGAAGGGCAGTGCTCAGGGTGTCCGCACCGACCCCATTCCTTCCCCTGGATGGAAGCTGGAGGGAGGATGAGCGACAAAACATCCCCTAAAAACATCTACTAGAGAGAGACGAGTCCTTCTGACCCGCCAGTCAGAGCAGCAGCCCCGGCTGGGGAAAAGGGCCAGCCACGTGAATCCTCTGCTGGGGCACTGGAACAGCTGGCAGCGACTGGTTCTGTTTGTTCAGATGAGAACAATTTTCCTTTGCTTGTGCTCTCGACAAATCCAACCTGGAGGCCTCCAAGCCTGCCTGCCAACAACAACACCAGGGCGGGATGGGACCGTATCTATTTCCAGCAGAGCTGTCAGCTGCACTGGGGGCTCTGGGGTTCGCTGGGCTCGTCAAGCCTCAAAGGGGAAATGTGAAATCACACACCCTCCAGAGCGTTGCCAGACCCCCCCTTCCTTCCTCATCACCCACCTTGGAGGGCTCCCACCCATCCCCAAGGCCACGGGGATGGACAGCAGGGGCTTGGCCAGGGCCAGTGTTTGCTGTGGAGGGAGAGGTGTCAGCATCACACACAAATACACACAGGCAGGGGTCACTTGGAGCGACCAAGTCTGCTCTTCCCATGAGAAAGTCAGCCTGGAGCTTCCAGTGAGACCAGCTGATACAGAAATACCTCTTTATCTATTGCCAAGCCCTCTGGAGAGGGCCAGAGCTCCTCCTGACCCCGGCATTCCCTGGGTACCAGGAGGAACAGAAATAACACCGGAAACACAGAATGGAATCACAGAATATCCTGAGCTGGAAGGGACCCACCCACAAGGATCATCGAGCTCAAATCCTGGCCCTGCACAGGACAATTCCAAAAATCCCACCATGAGCCTGAGAGACAAGGACTGAAGCAGAAATGTCCCAAGTGATGCCCTCAAGTCCCAGGACATAAGGCAGGAGCTGCTTCCCTGCACAGGACTGTCTCCATCCCTTTGCACGCTTCCCAGGAGCGCCGTGTGCTGAGAGCATCACCAACCACCCTATCCCGGTCCCTATCCCGATCCCAATCCCTATCCCTGTCCCTATCCCTGTCCCTGTCCCTATCCCTGTCCATATCCCTATCCC
>VZTE01000669.1:556488-573565 GCA_013397775.1 Eulacestoma nigropectus | reverse complement strand
CCCATCCCTGTCCCCATCCCCATCCCTGTCCCCATCCCCGTCCCTATCCCTGTCCCCCTCCCTATCCCAATTTTTCCCTATCCTTGAATTTTCAGAGATATTTCCGGGTGCTTTATTTCATGTGCTGAGCAAGTTCAGCAGCACCTCAGTGCCCAATAAGAACACGCGTTCCTGGTTCCGAAACTCTCTGAGGAGCTCCGGGACACCCAGGAGTGAATCAAACCACAGCAGGAACAGGAGCAATCGAAATGAAATTATAAAGAGAGGCAAATCACGATTTGTGGGTGCCTTGAGACGGAGAAGCGGAGCCCATCTCCGAAAGGAGTGCAAAAATGAGACTTTGAATGAGACCTAGAGAGACAGCTTCAAGGGGAAAGCGAGGCGGTGCTGTTCCAGCTCAACAGGCTTTTACCAGACAGCATTTTGCAGGCCCATTTTGGCTTGATGAAAACCTCTTCAGAGAACACCTCCTCAGGGTCCAGAGAGCGTTGTGCTTCGGGAGGGTCAGTGCCTCGTGCTGTGCCTTACTCCTCTCTCGCATTCGATTTTACTTGTAAAGACAAGAGGAGATTTTTCCTCTTGTGGGTATTTCTCTGTGGGTGAAATTCCAAACTTCTGTATTTAGAGATGACCTCCACAGCCGGAAACGTTTGAATTTCTGACAGGATGGAAATTCCTTATTTCCTTAGCATCCTCTGTGTTCTGCTGGTGGGACTGAGGGATCGTGGAGCAGGAGGATCCTCTGGGATCCTCTGGGAACCTCCTGCCTCAGTTTCCCCCAGCACAATGCAAGGCTATGTTGGGAAGGGGTGCATACGGCCCTGGCGCGTGCTTTGCTGCAGGGCTGATGGTCCTCGTGGTTTCTCTTTCTGATGGAGATCCAGACTCTCAGGCTGCTTGCTCCTGGCTTCGGGAACACCGCCGGGAAGCTGGATGGAGCGGAGAGGGTCTGTGGAGGGCTTCCCTCGGTGCTCACAGACAGCCTCTTCCTTCTCAGCAGACGTCCTGGCTGACGCTCGCCGCTCCTCTGGTGGGAGAAGCGCCAGCTCTGTCTCCTGGCACATGGCGGGGCGGCGATGGAGGGATGGGGGGAAGCTGGGCTGAGCTGCAGCTCTGCCTCCCAAATTGCATCTCCAGCACGAGGCCGCCCGGCCCGCGCCGCTGCCGACAGCTTTATTGCTGCTGAGACAGGCCCGAGGGGAGAGCTGGCCCTGCACCATCCCTGCTCCACAGCTGCGCGGGCAGGGAGAGGAGTTTCGGAGAAAAGGGGAGAAATCCCCTGGAAAGCAGTGGTGGAAAGTTGGCCACCCTCAGGGAAGCTCCTGCTTGCGCAGAGGAAGGCTGGTGGGAAAAACTCCCGAGATGAGGTTTTTGTAACGGGAAAAAAGGGAAAAAAACCCAGAGGTTTTGCACATCAGCTGCTCTCGGCCCTCCTAACCCTGCCCCAGGTCCTCCCACAGATGGGGTCTCACCTTCTGCCCCACAGAGAGGCCAGCACTAGCCCAAAGACAGTGTTTGATAGCCCCAGGCAGCTGGGGGGACATAAATCCCCCCAGCCCTGCTTCACTCAGATTCCCCCCCTTCCCCAGACCTTGTTCCTGCTGGGATCTGAGCCACGCAAAATGCACATTTTAACCTTTCAACAGTAAAGATGTCACCTCACGAAGGAAAGCTCTGCGTGGATGGAGAGAGCTACATCCTGGGCTGGGCTTAGTGGCTTTTCCCCCTGTTCTTTCCACATTGTCCACAGCAACTCCTGGGCATCCTCATCGCTCCTGCAACCACCTGCATCCTCCCCAGGCTCCTGGTACCCACCACCCTCCGTGCCATGGTCATTAGGGAGCATTTCAGAGCTCGTTACCTTGCAGAAGACACATGGAGCAATGCAGGGCAATAGCTCATGGAAAAGGAGAGTGGAAACAGCCGTGCTGGGAGGGATCACGGGGAGAGGGACAGGGAAGGGAGGTCTCACCCAGCATCCCACCCACGCACCAACATCCACCACTGTGGGGAGGTCAGGCATGGAAGCAGCACCTGGCCACGAGAATATTTGGCTGTGCCACAGCCCAAGGAGCTGCTGGGTGTGATGAAGGCCAGGAATGGGGAAGTTTAGAGGGTGGACTGTGGAAAACTGTCCGGAGGCTCTGCAGACAAAGCCCCCCTCACTCCAAAACAAACAGCACACGGGGCTGGGGGGCTCCCACATGGCATGGGGTGCCAGTGGGACACTGCAAAGTGAGCTGGGAATAGCTCAGGCCCTTAAGGGCTGCCTGGGCTGCTCCCGGGCTTGCAGCGCTGCTGGAGAAGGGTCCAGTGGGATGTCACCTCTCCCTGGCTGCTGCCCGTCATCCCCGAGCACTGACCCCGTCTCCTCATCCTCCCTCTGTGCTCAGCTCACTTGTGGTGCCCCAGACGGTCCCCAAAATGCCAGTGCCCGCCGTGACCCAGGTGTGGAGGGCGGTGTGGGCGATGGCCGCGCGCCGGCTGCCCCGCCATGAGATCTCCCACTGTTCTCCAAAGAATATCCCCTTGTCCTCCCCGACAGCCCCCTCGGCCAAGGGGCTGGGGGCAGCGGGGCAGGGTGGTGTCGGAGACAAAACCCACCAGTGTGGAGTCCCAGACACAAAAGGGCCACAAAAGGGGTCAGACAGGGCTCCCAGTGGTGGCAGAGTGACGGCTCCATGCCAGGGGGCTCCGAAGGCAAAGGCTGCTGCCCCTTCCCTGTTAGGGCACTGGGAACACAGGGAACGAGTGGCACGCTGGGGGCAGGGCGAGGGGGTGCCGGGGACTGAGGAGGTCTCACACATCTGCAGTTCCTTGGCTCAGCACGGAGCACGGCAGGGAGCCCTCCTGCTGCAAGGCAGCACCTCCTGCTCAGCCGGGGAGGCACCAGGCAGGCACCGGCTTCGAGCTGCATCAAGAGTTTATTTTTCCAGCTAAAATAATTTAATCCAGTGGAAATTCTTTCTTTTCTCGACCTGTCTTCTCCTGTAAGCAGCCCATCCCGGGGAACGGCTGATGAGCTGGATGGGAACCAGGCTGGATGCCATGGCAAGTCAGCAGGCACAGGAAAAGCCAGCGTTTATGTCATTTATTTTCCTACCAAGCATAGCTGAGCTGGGGGGGGCTTGTTTTCTTCTCACCTGCAGAAACCTAAAGCTCAAAGTGACATTTCTAATGGAATTCATTATTCCTGATGTCACAGCAGGGGGGATATGTTGTACTTGCAGCTCTTACAACCCCAACAGGCAGCATGGCAAAGGTGGAAGGAGGTGCACTGAGATAATGGTAAAAATAATCAGGTAACGGGTCGTTGATGCAGCAAAATCCACTCACCTGCTCAGGCAAATCCCTCTCCCTGTGAAGATCCTGGTACAGCAAATGCACCAGCTGGGATCCCTGTGGGATGTGGAAGGGTTGGATATCGGAGCTGGGCCATCCACTTGTGGTTTTGTTAATATCTCCTGAGCAGCAGAAGTTAATGAGCCTGTGGGAAAAAAAAAACAGCTTGAAATGAAATTCTTTATAGCGAGGTTGCCAGCTAAAGATTACATTGGATAGGACAGTTACCGTGTGTGAAATACTGGCGTGATTAAATCCATATTTGTAAAGGATTAACTGCTCTAGAACAGCTCCACATCTGCTCTGAGGTGGTAAAATCTCCCCAAATATGTCTCTAATCATCTGTACAATAACCACGTTAATAAATCAGAATAAAGACACACTGGGGTGAGCGTGGATTCCAGACTGCACCTGGTGGGTTTGTGCAGAGGGAAGTGGGGAGGGAAAAAAAAACCAACAGGAATGAGAGGTTTGAAGCAAAACCAACTGTGGTTTGTGGAAACCCAGCGGTGTGTGAACGTGGAGAGCATCTGATGGAGACACAAGCGCCTCTTCCCTGGACCACAGCTGACCACAGGCGGCGATTCCAAGGACGCAGTCCCGACCACGCTGCTGCGCTTCCCACCTGCTAAAACCCAAGGGAACCAAGGGAGAAACCCTTTAGCTCGCAGTGAAACCATAAAAGCACCCAGGGCAGTCGCTGTGGCGGCTCCAGGATTTTTCCTGCGCTGTTTGGTGCGTTCCTCACCCAGCACCCCGAGTCCCTGCTCCAGCACCGCTCCTAGGGGTGGGTTTGGGGCAGTGGCACCCCGCTGTGAGCAGAACACCCGGGTGCAGAGAAGGCATTCAGCAAAAATAAACGCCGAGACAGAGCTTGAAATGTTTATTTTCCAACTCCAGGCCATTCATCCAGTGACACCGCTGTGTTCCAGTGAGTCTCCCTCTGTTTATATCAGATGATTAATGAGACACAGATTGTCTTTAACCCTGATGGATGTCACAGTCACCAGGGTATGAATTTGGGCTCGGTGTCCCACTTCTCCTCCCACCTCTGCCTGCAGCCACCACTCCATCCTCATTGACCCTCATGCTCATTCCCATTTCACGCAACCAAAATCAAGATTTTATTACGATATTTGTTTTCTGGCCTCTTCATCTGCCCTCAGCAATCAGCACTCCTGAGGCTGGAACCTCTGATAGCGTGGGAAGGGGTCTGAGCTGCAGAAGTGAAGGGACAGATCCCACAATAAAAAGGGAGAGATAAGGGACAAGACAACTTGGGTTTTGCCTGCCCACATCACGAAAGGGGACAAAAATCTGCCAGGACACCCAGGCTGATGCTGAGTTTGCAGCAACCACCAGACACCACAACCAGATATAAAAAACCAGCCTAAACCCAGGGTGATGCCACTTCCAGAGGACACAGGGCTGTCCCTGCTCCAGGAAAGGGACTGCACCTTCAGCATCCCCCACATATTGTATCCTGCTGGGCCTGCTGACCTGCTCAATCAACACACAGAATCCCAGAATGGTTTGGAAGGGAATTAAAACCCATCCAGTGCCACCCCTGCCATGGGCAGGGACACCTTCCACTATCCCAGGCTGCTCCCAGCCCCGTCCAGCCTGGCCTTGGACACTGCCAGGGATCCAGGGACAGCCACAGCTTCTCTGGGCACCCTGTGCCAGGGCCTCCCCACCCTCCCAGGGAAGTTTCTTCCCCATATCCCATCTATCCCTGCCCTCTGGCAGTGGGAAGCCATTCCCTGTGTCCTGGCACTACTGGGATGGCCTGTGCAGCACCAGGATCACTGGCACCAGGTGGGATTCACCTTTCTCCAAGGGGAAGAGCTTTAAACTCTCTGAAGGAGGGAGGGAAACAATCCCAGGTTTGCCCATGGCACGCTGTGTCTGACCCCCCCAGGGTCAGGAGGATGTGCTGGGCACGCTGCAGCACACGTGGAGCTGTACAGAGATGAGCCAGAGGTAGCAGGAGCCAGCAGGGAAACCCCAGAGCAAGACCTCGAAGAATTAAGGGATGTTCCTCTAAGAATGTGACCTCTAAAGGTCCCTTCCAACCAAACCATTCTGTGTTTCTGAATGGGGCTGGATTGAAACCAGATTGAACGTGTCACTGCAACAATGCCTCTGCGTCCCCCCAGAGCACAGCTCCAGGCAGCAGCAGTGGACACATTTCTCCAGCACTCAAAGCTCAAATTGAAAATCTGCCATTAACATTAAAAGGGAAAAATGGCTTTTTAAGAACTCCATACGTTTCTATTTCTTTCCCCTTCCTTTCCTCCTTTCTGATTCACCCTTCTGATATTTTGCTTGGACTCCAGTCCTAATGCATTCATCCTTCTTAGCACATTTTTGGGCTCTTTCCACCATTGTTCTTGGAAACTTTTTTTTAAGGACATATATTTAGATATACAACCTGGTCTCCCACGTTAAAAAAATCCTACCTCAGGCTGGAAAGGGAAGAGCACAGGGAAAGGGAGTTGGGGCCGAGGATGACAGCGTGACAGGGCCTCCAGGTGCCAGCAGAGGAGGTGGGGACGTCTGTCCGTGTCTGGCATTTGGTGGCTCTGTCTCCAGCACGGAATGTCTCCCAAAAGCTTTGCTGGCACCAGTTCAGGGTGGTCACTGCAGCTGCCCCTGCAGCCCCCACCAGGGGAGGAAATGGAGCGACCACAGCCCCGTGGCTCCTCAGCATCCCCTCACAGCTCACTGCAGCCCTGACCCACCTGGGGGAACAGAGGCACACCCCGAAATCACGTAACACACTCAAATACATCTGCAGCAAGGTTTCGGGGTTGCACTGGCCACAGTCACCCCATGCTGGTTCCCTGTTTGTCCAAACTGGGACCATCCAGTTTCCTCCAGATACCACCTGGAGCCGGTGGAGCGGGTGGGTTTGGCCAGCCTGGTTTTAATAACCCCTGAGCACTCAGCCCGCACCCAAACATGTCATTGTGAAAGGCAGCTTGGAGTCCAAGAAGCACTCGCAGGCTTTTCATAAACACACTTTAATAATCTTCATCAAGAATTTTAATACAGAGCGAGCTGCCTGCCAGGAAATGCATTTACACTGTCAGCTGCTGAGAGAAACAGCCCTGCACTGCTGCTCAATACCAGAAACACCCTCCCTCCCTCCCAGCCCTTCCTCTCTTCCTCTTTGGATGAAGTGTGGTGCTTTAGAAACTGGAGGGGCTAAAAACCTTGGCGGGGAGCCAGGCAGCTCCCTGGAGCATCCCCTGAATTGGGGGCAGCCCCTTTGCCTTGCCCAGTGCCAGCCCGCTCCCACCTCCTGCCGAGCTGGACCTGGGCTGGCCTCGTACTTCACCTCTATTTTAATTTTTGGGGGGTTTTAAGACTGAAACCAGCGGTTTGTTCCTCTCCCACTGACCTGCTGAAGGTGCTGCTGGTGGTGATGGTGAGGGAAGGGTGTGTTTCAGGCTGTGGGAAGAACAGGGGTTTGTGAGCTACGGATACAATTACAAAAGCTTTTCTTTCACAGCAAAGATTAACGGGATCAGAACACATTTCCTTGCTGGCTGTGGCATTAAGCAATTAAAGGGATTAAGTGAGGGCTTTGCCATCCTCTGGCGCATCAGGTTTTGGTTTGTGCCAGAGGCAAAATACCCAATTTGATGTAGTTCGAGCCCAGAGGGCTGGAATGGTGGGAATCATATTTTACAGCCTTTTTCCCAACAGCTGAAAACACTCTGGCTCTAACCACCCTCCATATGCTGCTCCGAGACATCCGCACCCCGCTAAGCCTGTTCTCCCTAAGGATGGCTGGACAGAACCCCCTGTGCCCCCCTGCAACTGCCCCAAAGCCAAGTGTCACCTGCAGGGAGGGGCCCAGAGACCTGAGAGGGGAAGGAAGAGGTTGGAGAAATACCCCAGGGGGACTTCAGCACCAGCAGCTCCTTCCCCACACTTATTGAGTCCTGTATAACGTGCGAGGAGGGTTTTTGAACACCAGTTCCTGGCACGTTGGGCAGTTTCTCTATTTATAAGTCTGTTCTGAAGTGATTGACAAAAAGGGATGAAAAACCCAACCTCGAGGCAGTGAAATCAAACGATGAGATTAGAAACGCACGTACCACTTGTCCTCTCTGAACCTCCTTTAGCAGAGGTGGGGAATGCCAGCTTTCCACCAGGAATGGCACTGCCACCTCCGCTGCTTCCCTTCTCCTTGTGAAGTTCTTGCCTTATTTATTTGCTTGAGATGAAAAAAGCTGGGGGAAGCTGCCCAGCAGAAATACCAACCTTCTGCCAAGCGTTTTGAAGTCGCAG
This sequence comes from Eulacestoma nigropectus, assembly GCA_013397775.1. NCBI lineage: Eukaryota > Metazoa > Chordata > Aves > Passeriformes > Eulacestoma > Eulacestoma nigropectus. Next base: position 565,921 of record VZTE01000669.1, on the reverse strand, counting down.
CACAAATCGCCTTTTACAGGCAGGGGTGCGCAGGGGAAGAGGTAGAGAAAAGGTCAGTTCTGCTGGAGGAAACCCCCGAAATGCTTTGAAGAGCTGAAGGGGCTTTTTCATCCTACACACAATCCACAAAGGGTCAAAGTGCCAGGGGGATTGGGGGAAAGAGGGATGGGAAGGATGGATGGGAGGTGCCAATGTGGTTATGGGTATGGCTCTGTCCCTGCCAGGGCAATTCAGGTTGCAGGGTAGAATTCCAAAATAGTTTGGGTTGGGAGTGACTTTAAAGCCCATCCAGTCCCACCCCTGCCATGGCAGGAACACCTTCCACTATCCCAGGCTGCTCCAAGCCCCGTCCAGCCTGGCCTTGGCCACTTCCAGGGATCCAGGGGCAGCCACAGCTTCTCTGGGCACCCTGTGCCAGGGCCTCCCCGCCCTCACAGTAATACAAATAATCCTTAAAATCAGAAGAATTTAAATCATAACAATTTAAAAAGTGCAATCCCCAAAACCCTCTCTGGAGCAGACGGGAAGCTTCTGTGACTCTCTGAGCGGTGCGGTGTGCCTGAACATACAGAAGGGAATTATTCTCAGTAAAGTCCTTCTTCAGCTCTTCAAGGCATCCACAGAACCGCTCCCGTGTCCCCCAGAGTTCACTCCCTTTCCCCGCCCAAGGGACGCTCCAAATCTGGGGCAGTGTCCACCTGTCTGCCCCTGCTTGCAAACTCGAGGCCGCGGCACAGCGGCAGCAAGACCTGCCGGGAAATGATGCCCCCCAGACCTGGGAGAAAAAGAAACTTCTAAGAACCTTCAGTTGTGCCACAGGACTCTCACGGTTGCAACCAGGAGCTTCCTCGGCACGAGGAGCTCCGTGCAGCGTTTCTCCAGGTGATCCTTGCAGCAGCTTCTCCCCGTGCCTGAGGCATCCTTAGAAAACAAGTCCTGGAGCTGCAGACATAGCACTGAGTGGCCACGGGGAGCACGCAGGCACCCAGGTGCCTCCTGCCAGGCTGGAAGCAGCAGGCTGCCCTGCCACGGAGCTGCTGCTCCCCGGGGGCTCAGCTTTCCACCGGCCCGAGCGAGATGTTGTACCTTGTTTGTGTTTCTATGGAATTACCCTCCCCGCTGGCTCCCCTCCTGCAGCCCCCACCGGCTGCATCTCCACGAGGTTCATTTCAACACGAAAAACAGCCTCCCAGGAGCAACTGTGGTTGATTTAAAATAATAAAAAAGGAAAATCTCAGGTTTGATGACTAATCCCGGGAGAGCGGTTTAAATTAGTGCGAGCCAGTCGGCCACAATGTCATGGGGAAAATTCCTGCTGGACTTCTCTCCTCAGTCCACTCCCTGGCTTCATTTTCCATCCCCAGATCCTTCCAGCCTGCAAACATATACAGTGTTGCCTCGGCAACTCGGAGACGAGATATATGGACACGAAAAAATGAGACAATCTCTTTCCTCCGTGATTGCCTGGAAGGTGGAAAACGGAAACCTATTCTGGTCCGAAAGCTACGTCAGCTTGTACCAGACACTCACAGCTCAGCCTGCTCTTAAATACACCACCTCCAGCTCCCACGTGAAGAGAAATATCCCTCCTCTCATGGGTATCTGTAGTACCAGGTCTCTCATCCCATGGGATGCTCCAGATGCACAGACTCACCAAAAAATGTGCTTTGCCCAAAGGTGTTTTCTCTCTCGCACACACCGACCGGCTGCCTCCTCCAAGGAAACCCCCTTGCTTCCAGTCCCACCAGGATTTCTTCCAGTAAAGTTCCTCATCTGATATTTCATAGGTTTCCAGAATGGTTTGGGTTGGAGGGACCTTAAAGATCATCCAGTGGAACACCTTCTACTATCCCAGGCTGCTCCAAGCCCCATCCAGTCTGGCCTTGGACACGTCCAGGGATCCAGGGGCAGCCACAGCTTCTCTGGGCACCCTGTGCCAGGGCCTCCCCACCCTCACAGTCAATTTGCCCCATGAAACAGAAGATATTCCTGTTAAACCCCACTGTTCCCTGTGCCAGGAGCATAACCAGATCCATCCTCACCTCGTTTCACATTGGGACTCTCATTTGCAAAACCAGGACAGCAACATCACCACCCCCCTGAGCATTCAGAAACGTCCCTCGGGAGCGACTCTGAAGTGCAAAACTGGGACAGCAGAGGACAGCACATCGTGACTCATGAAGACGAGGTGAAACATGCTTTGCCAAAGTGTGAAAAATATTTATATCCAAATGCAAAGTGTCTCTCAAATTTACAGTTCCCTGCACGCTCTGGAACCTGAGCTATATCTGTGGGAATGGCTGTGAAGGTAAACTGATTCCTGCCATTAAAATGTGCCCGTGCTGGGGTGCAGAGAAGATGAAGTGAAAAAAAAGGGTGGGAAAAAGGGATTTGATCTGCTTTTTAAAGCAATAATGGTTTCACTGAAAAGCCTCACAATCTGTAACATGTAGGGTGGAGCAGGATTAGGATCATAAATAACTCCCAAGGAAGAAAAATGATGCCTTTTCACAGGCTGGTAGCGTGTGATCTTTAAAACCAAAGAAAGATAAAACAAATGTCTTCAAATATTCCCATTTTCCATCCAGAAGGATTGTTTTTAACTTGTTTTACAGGGATCACTTCATTCTGCGGATGCAGTGTGGCCACCTTTGGGCTGGAATGCAGCAGTGCCTGCGCCACGCTGGATCCTGCTGCAGGGGGGGATGGATATTTATCCCATTAAAATGATGAGCTGCTAGAGATAACAACCTCTGGAAGGGTAATTAAAAACTGTTTTGGCAGTGAGGCCAGTCTTGAGTAGATGTGAGGGTCCAAGAGAAGTTTCTATGTTAGGAACCGTTCTGGGATGTGACTGGAGTGGGGATCCTGGATCCTCCCAGCGCTGCTGGTCCCTTTCCTCCTCTATTTTTGATAATTAAGCACCCAGGTTTCCACCACGAGACCTGTTCCACCTCTGAACAAGCCTAAAGATAAAGGCTTGAGACACAAACCATAAATCCTACCCCAAAAGCAAGGGGTTTGCTTGTCCCAGCAGGAGGAATGCCAGATTCCCAGCAGAATCAGCTGCATCCCAGAGCTTTGGCCATTTCCTCACTGGTGAAGGGCAGAGAAATTCAGGCCTATTGATCCATGGCTGGCAATGCAGGCCCAGTAAAAACGCAGGTGGAACTTTAGGTAGTTGGGATGCATTTCCTCGAACTGGAATTTAGGCAGGAATCCAAGACTAACACCCTCCACCTTCCCTCTTGCAAATAGTGCCGAGGGCTCTTTAACAACCACAGTGGTCGAGGCCTGGGTTAATGTCTTATCCATAAGTTATTCAGTATTTCCTTTTAAAGACAAAATAGTTGGAATACCACTCTTTCTCTCTTTAAATTACAGTTGTAGCTGTTACAAAAACCCCTCTGCACTATTTCCAGAGCTGGGAAGTGTCCGTTTCTCGGGAGTCCCACCTCAGTTTTATGGGAACGCCAGTGTCAGGGAGTTTATAGTGGCGTTAATACCCACAGAGATAAAAGCAGATCCTCGTTACCATCAGAGCTCGGCGGAGCTGGGAGAAGAGGCTTCCCAGGCTTCTGCTCACGTCCCAGCGTATCCCGGGTGGGTTTTTGGGGCAGGCATATCTCCCGGCCCTCCCATCAGGTGACATCAGGGGTTGTGATGTCCTGAGGGGCTCTCTGAGGAATATGAGCTGCTCCTGCTGTCCCAAACCAAAGCCTGAGGACCAGGCAGCTGTGATAACCTGATTTTCACACCAAAACAGTTCCACAGAGTCCCAGAATGGTTTGGGTTGGACAGGACCTTAAAGATCATTCAGTACCAAGCCCCTGCCACGGGCAGGGACAGCTCCCACTATCCCAGGTTACTGATACATGCAGTCAGTGACCTGATAGATCCTGGTCCCAAACACCTTGGAAAACTGGGAAAGGTTAACCACAGGTCTGGATCCATCCAACGCCTCCAGCCTGCTCAGGGAATTGTATCCCACGGCAAACATTTTTCCCTCTTCTTCTTTTGAGTTTTTCAGACCTGTGTTGAAAAAACCAACAGAGAAAAGCCCAAATTATTTTGTTTCCTGGCATCAGAACTCCTCCTGGGAAGCCAATTCCCACGTAATGGATCATTGCTGGGAGATACAGCTCTAGATAGAGATGAATGGAACAGGCAGAGCACTTCAGTGCCCAGAGCAGACAGGGTTTGGCTGGAATGATGATGAAGGGAATCCTTTGCTAAGGTTGGAGGACGCAGCCTAAAATCACGGCTCTTTTTGGCTCCCAAAGGGTAACATTTTCCCAAATGCCTCAGAGCCTTTAATCCTAACGGGATTTAGGGCTTAGTTTCCTAAACAATTTGTAAACTTGTCCCAGGAACGATGCTCAAATATCGCTGCAAGGCTTTGTGAACTGGTGTGGATTTAAGGACCACCACCCAGCTTCTCCTCCTCCTCTCCTGCGAGAATTATTCCACGTGGACACGCACACGTAAGGATTAGGTCTTCCCTTAGATGCTCCTGTCCTCTGATATGAGCTGCTAAGGGCTTACCACAGTGTTCCAGCCACCACCGAGGAGCTGGAAAGGCCATTGACAGGAGAAGTTTTCCATCCATCCACAGCACAGACATCGGCAGCATTCTTGGAATAGCTCAAAAAATCAGGACTCCAGAGAGATGCCATTAGGAGGGGAAAAAAATGATGTGGGTTTGATGTCCTGTGCCACACTCAATAATATAAAAAAAATCCATATATCTGTACATGTGCACGCACACACACATATACACACACACAAATAAAATAAAATAAAGGAGGTTCCATACTCTGGAAAAAGAGCTCAGCAAACCCAGCTCCCCTTTCAGTACTTGGTAAAAGCATCAGGCACAAGGTCAGGCATATTACAGCAAATAGGACTTGACACAAATTCCTGACTGGCTGTTTCTCCCCTAAAAGAGAACCATTTTCTGGTCTTTCTGGTCTTTCTAATCTCATTTGTGTGAAAAGGTAAAACTAACAAGAAATGGGTGCTCCAGAATGACAGTCTCTGCGATTCTCAGGACAACCTCTGCCTAATCCCTATCAGACACAGCAAAGATAATTCAGTATCAACGTGGAGCTCAGTTTAAATGCAATGGGGCAAATGTGCCTGAGAAGGGGTTGCAGAAGACAATTCCTGGGAAGGAAAGAGGGATATTTTATTGCTGATGTTTCTCTGCAGGTGTGCTGAGAGAGGATTTACAGGCTGTTCCCATTCCACAGAGCACAAACCTTCCCTGCTACAGCCTCAGGTGCACTTGGAGTCACTCACAATCAACGCCCACATTGTGCTTTAAGCCTCTGCTTCAGTTATTCCCAAGTCACAGCATCCCTCTGACAAATAGTGGGGGTTAAGAGGGAAAAAACTGTCTGAGAGCACGGTGTTTCCATGAATTTTCCGGAAAGATGATCAGATATTCGTGTTGCTGCCCATTTTTCCTGCACGTGTTTGCAATCTGCAGCAACACCTGTGGATGGCACGAGGCAGCCTGGATGGGTGTCCCCCACCTCCTCCTCCAGGACAGCATTCTTGAAGACAACCCCCTTCCAGCAATTTGGGACATTTTGCTGTCACTTTGCTTGTCCTTTTCCATCCCTCTCTGGTCTTGGTTTTCCTGGGATATGGGATTGCCAGCGGTGCAATGCGAACCTGGCAGGGCTTCCCACCCCATCTTCCTCAACACCCTCAAAGGGAGTTTTCCAAAGGCTCCCAAAAGAAAAAACACCCACATCACAGCCAGAGCCTTTCTTGAGCGCAGCCATTTCAGCCAGCAGAAAAACTCAGAAAAGGGAATGTAGAGCAGCTCTTCCAAAGCATTAGCACCAAAAAACCCACACCAGGAGTCATTTTCCCTGCTCTATTTTCACATTTCTTGACAGGAATGGCAGCAGCTGCAGTGGAAGTAAAAAGAAAGGCCTGGCCCAGAGCTCTTTGATATGTTGGTAAGTGCTCCTAAACGCCCGTTTGCATTTGGATGGAGGATCTGGATCACTTCATAGTCTGTCAAGGAATATATTTCAGTTTTGTGAAAAATGTCAGTGAAAGAAAAAAAAGTGTTTCCTTTGATATTTCTCTTTAAAAGGTTTCAGGCTTCCTTTTGAAAAGGATCTGCCAGAACCTCACAAGAGGAGAAATATCCAGTTTGGACATTTCTAACAGAAAACTTCCATTTGAGAATAATTTCTCCCTCCCTCCTCAGGATCTCTCTCATCTTGTCTTCCCCCTCCCTGTGCTTGAAGGGCAAATTGTTCCCAACTCCACATCAATTCCTTCATTCCTGCCAGGTGCAGCTTTAGCTACACTGCAGAACCCAGTGGGTCTAAAGGAAGATCCCACGGTCCACTGCAGATGTTCCACGGTTCCAGTCAGTGCCAAAGGTACCTGGTGCTTTCCCAAGTCACCTCCCCGCTTTTTTTTTGGCTGGTGAAGAGAAAGATAATCATAAATCAAAGATGGCACATTCTGGGATAGGGTCAGAATCGACAGAATGTGGTTCTGAGTGAGGGTTAACATGGGGCTGGTGATAATTCGCAGTTTAAATTCAGCTAAAATGAAGCCAGTGCTCCTATCAGGGGGTTGGTGGGATCCAGCTCTCCCTGAACATGGCTCCAGCCAAGGGGCTGAATATTGGGATGATTTTGCCCTGCAGATAATCTCACCCAGAGGCTGCTCTGTGCCCGACTTCTCTCCAGCCAGCCCATTTGTCTTCTAACAATCAGGGGGTTTTCCATCTCTGTTGTCCTGTGGAGCCCAAACTCAAATCCTGGCTTTATTATCATGGAATGGTTTGGGCTGGAAGGGACCTTAAAGATCATCTCATTCCACCCCCTGCCATGGGCAGGGACACCTTCCACTGTCCCAGGCTGCTCCAAGCCCCATCCAGCCTGGCCTTGGGCACTGCCAGGGATCCAGGGGCAGCCACAGCTTCTCTGGGCACCCTGTGCCAGGGCCTCCCCACCCTCCCAGGGAACAATTCCTTCCCAATATCCCATCCATCCCTGCCCTCTGGCAGTGGGAAGCCATTCCCCGTGTCCTGTCCCTCCATCCCTTGGAAAAGGTACCCTACTGCCTGCAAGGGCTTCACCCACACAAGCAGAGAGGTGAAACAGTGAAACACCTTCTCTGCTCTGGCGTTAATCCAGATTTAACCTTATTTTGCTTTACTCCCACAGCCCAGGGGTTCATGTGTTCCCTCCCTGCACAGCTGGCAGGGTCTGGCTCCATTTCCCTCCTCCCAGGCTACTCCAACACCCGAGCAGAGGACAGAGATAAAGCAGGAGTGAGACCAGGGCTGTTCCTCGGCTGTGCCACCTCCAGCTCCCCTCCGAGAACCCCGGAGCCCTTCCCTGCACAGGGCTTTGGGCTCCCAGATGAATGCACCCTTTGAGCTGCCTGTTACTAAACACACCTCCGGCTCCAAATCACGACACAAATGATTTTTTTTGGATGCTTCGAGCCACCAGTAAAAGTTTCCCTTGTTTTCACCTTCCCAGCCCTGGCAGAATGCTCTTCTCCTGCCAACCTAGCCAGAAAAACAGGAAAGGCTGGGAAAATCACCCAAAAAATGGGTGTCACACCACTCACAGACACCCTTCCACACCGGGTTTGCTGCACCCACTGGAATATCACTGATACCTGGAGACTGAAAGGAGACATAAAGGCAGGCTGGGCTTACCTTGGCTACACCTATGTGCCATTTTCCCCTGAAACATTCTGGAAGATTCATAAATAGCTCAGGTTCAGGCTGGTTTTGCAAATTGTTCCAAAAGGAAACAATTTTGAGGGAGTAAAAATAGGCCCCTTGAACTTTTTCACCAACCTAGGCACTGGGCTGGTTCCTCTCATGCCTATGATTTCCCAGTTCCAAGCAGATTGCCACTTCTAAATTTTCACCTTTTAAATTTAGTTGAAAGAATGGGAATAGAAACGGAAAAAAAATTCCCTATGGACCAAAACAGGTCTTGATTTGATAAGGAACACTTCAGATTTTTTTACTAGCTGAGAAAAATCAACAGAATTATTTGGACTGAGCCACAAGCACTTTCTTAATTATTAAGCTTTTAGGAGCTGCTTGTAAACCACAGGAACCATTATTCACACAGGTCAGGCTTTGTATACCCGACCTGGGAAACCTCGCAGAGGGCGGAATTTAAGACTTCCTGAAAATTCTGTCAAGCCCAGGTTTTCTGATGGGTCCTTGCACTTGGGGAAGGAGCTTAAACCTCCCTCAAAGAGCTGCAGATGCCACGGGGGGGGTTGGTCTGGAACTGGCTCCGAGCAGAGGCTGATGTTTCACGAGATGACAGCATCAGCCCCAGTTCACAGAGCAATCTTCCAGCTGGTGTCACGTAAAGTTTGGAAATGTGGGGAGAACAGACGGGCTGGGGATTGAGGTTTGCTCATCCCAGCTCTGGGTGAGGGAGGGGGACACGGCCAGGCCGTCGCTCGCCCCCCGCGCCCGAGCCCCGGCTGCGGGAATTGGCAGGGAAGGAGCCGGAGAGGGGAAATTCGGGTGGACAGGAGGCTCTGCAGGGCTGACATCACCCCCCCTTCCTCGGGCTGGGGATGATTCAAAGCAGGCGTGGGGCTGGGTGGGCCTGGGGGGAATTTTAGGAGCTGCAGCCTGGAGGAAACCTGCCCAAAATTCCTCGCTGGAGGTTGGGGATGAAATGCTCCAACAGCCTCCAAACCAGCCCCGGAGCAAGCTGCGAGCCAGGGAGGCAAATCCTAGAATCCCACAACGGTTTGGGTTAGAAAGGACCTTTCCAGTCCAACCCCCTGCCACGAGCAGTGTGTAAAATGGACCTTCCACTCCATCAGGTTGCTCCGAGCCTCACCCAAAATATTTGGGAAACATCCAGAACTCCACTAATTCAAGCACCTATAACCAGGAATCATTTTTAATTATTACCATTTTTTTTTTAACATTATTGCCTTCAAAGTGGGTTTGCCCAGTCAGAAAAGAAGTTAAAACGTGTAGGTGTGAGCAAGCTGGCTTCCCTTGGAGAAATCAGACAGCAAAGAGTTCATGGCTATAATTTGAGAGGAGCTTTTTTCTGAACATAATAGGTTTGTGACCTCGGTGGTTTTAAGCAGAGGAAGGAAAAAAAAAAATAAAGCAGAAGAAACTTGCAGTTTGGGTCAAAAGTAATTGGCCCTTGGGAGAGTTTTCAGGAAAAAAATCCAAACATAAATAAAACTGGGTCAACTTAATATTTTCACTGATTTAAAACAGCATTGTGTTTCACTTTGATTCATTCTTTTCATTTGGTAGTTTATTCTTTTAATTTAGTAGAACATTTTATTCTCTCAATTTGGTCACTTCTTGAAAGTCCTCCATACAAAAAGAAGGGTCAAAAGGGTTTATTTTGAAAAATGTGAAAGCAAAACATTTCTACATCAG
>VZTE01000669.1:500846-556445 GCA_013397775.1 Eulacestoma nigropectus | reverse complement strand
AAAAAAAAGAAAAAACCCCAAACCTCTTTCTGGCTAAAATGTACTTGCCAAATGAGACTGGTATTTGTGAGTCATTTCTCCACCACATTTTTTAGTGAATTTACTATTTGTCAGAAAGAAAAAAGAGAAGTTCAACCTGACTCTAATGAGAGCACGTATATGTTGGGTTCACACAAACCAATTCATGAAGGGAAAAAAAGGGATTGGAAAGATCTTCCACTCACTGTGCATTTATTTCAGCCTCTGTCCCTGCAGAAATTGGGTGCAAAATAGAGGCACACAGATAAAATCCAGACACAGTCACCCCCCCTTCTCCCTTCCTACGCATATTTCCCCATCAAGACCTGGGGAGCTGCAAGCCAGCCTGTGGAGAAAAGTGATTCAAGTAAGATATTTCACCAAATATGCTTTTGGGTTTATTTAAAATTCAGAGTGGGGCATGGTGAGTGGGACTGTTCAGGAAGAAAAACCACTGGTAGTGCTGGCATCTCTCGTCCAAGCATGGGCAGGATCTTCATCTGTGGTTTTTTCCCTCCTTTCCTGTACATTGCCCCCAAAGGCCCTTCTGTTTTAGGGAAGCTTTCTCCTCCTGCAAATGGTTTTCAAGATTTCAATAAAACCAGCACAGGGTGCCCAGAGAGGCTGTGGCTGCCCCATCCCTGGGAGTGTCCAAGGCAAAGTTGGAACGACCTGATTTAGTGGGAAGGGATTGGAAGGAGATGATCTTTCAGTTCCCTTCCAACCCAAGCCATCCTGGGATTCCGTCATTAAACTTTCCGATAATCGAAATTAAAGAAATAAACGACGAGTCCTTCCAGGTGAGCGGCCAAGTGCCACGCCTTGGTCCCTTCCACTGGGGCCAAAGGGGTTTCCTGAAGCCTTTGCTTCTGAAGAAGGAGAAAAAATAATGGTGAAAACAACAGCAACTGAGGTCCAGCTACCAGCGTGGAAAATTTAAGCATCTCCAGCTCCTAGAATTAATGAAGCCCAAGTTTTTACGCTTGTCATCTCCAAATGACTCTGGGCAGCTGCAGAGGATGAGATCAGCCCACGCTCCTGTGCACGGGAGAGCTGCAGACCCACACTGCAGGGTGGAAGATGGCCCTTCCTGCTCCATTCCCGTTCCCTGTGCACCCATCCCACTGCACAGCATTTCACGCCCCGGGAACAGCCCACCTCTGCCGACAAGCCCCAGGTCACACAGCGTGCACAGGGCAAAGCCTCCAGTTCCCCAGGCTGGGATGTGCCCCTGGGATTTACGGTCTGAACACTCCAGAAAAACCAGCACTGGGACAATTCAACACGAAATGCAAGAGCTGGAGTTCCAGTCTCTGGGAATGCCGGAGTTCCCGAGCTCTGCTTTGCTCCGTGGTTCTACAGAACTTCCTCCCTTCAGGCTGAACTGCAAAAATCCCTGCTAGGACAGCTTGAAAAACGCCCACTGAGCCATTTTTCCAAGGGAAGATTGTGCTTTCATTTAACTGGAAAAAGCTCACCAAAAGCATCTGATTTCCTTGAAAGTGTTGAACTTGTTTTATTGGAAAATAAAATGACCAAAACCTGAAAATTGAGAAACACCACTTTGAGCAGTGAATGATAATAAAGTTTTGGTCACTAATCCTTTATTTTTATTACCCAACAAGCGTTAACACTTCCCTTTCTTCCCTGGGCACATCACAAATGAGTATTTTTCCTGGACAGGCAGCACTTTCACTTTACATTCAGGCATCAGGCACTCAAGAGTGTGGTTTTCATCTGCCTGGCCAAGGATCCAAGGGCAGTTCTCGAGCATGGCTGTGTCCATGAGCCCACCAGAGTGTCCAGGGCCACTCTGTCCCCACAGGACGTTTCAGCAGCTGTGCTCGGGAAGGCAGCGAGAGAGGGAGCACCCGCCTGGTGGGCTGACACCCCACGGAACAGGTAGCTCTTCAAAGCTTCTTTAAAGCTTCCTTGGGTTTATCCCACACCTTTAACCCTTCCTTGGGTTCATCCCACACCTTCTGCCTGCAGATTGGACAGAAAACAGCTCAGGTCCCTGCCAAGGAGGGGGGACAAGACCTCTGTGCCTCCAGAGACAGCACCCCCCTCCTGCTCTCCAACTCCTTCGTTCTCACCTCCACTAACCCACCACAGAACATAAACACAGAACCTTCCTCCAGATCCCCTGCCTAGCGTTCTCTTGGGGGACAGGAGCCTCTCTTCACTAAGATTGACTCAACCACCCACATTTGCAGGGTTAATGGCCTAAAAAGCTTTAGATTTAGCTGTTCTGAAAAGCGATTTCCATCTCCCCACTGCTCCCCCAACTCAAGCAGCCCTTTGGTCTCCACTGAATAATTCATGGCATTTCCCAAGGTTGTTGTTTTTCTTTTCTCCACGAAGGCAGGCTATGAATACACCTGCTTGTTCTTGATTTTTCTAATGAATAATCCTGAATTATCCATGAAATGCTAAATGGCACCATGATCTCATCAGGCATTAACCACGCATGAGACAAGCTTAGCAACCAGGCAAAACACAGCAGCCCAAGCTGGAGACCACTGCAGACAGGGAGTACTTAACAAGGCAGGAAACAGGAATATCTTTCCTAGAGATAAGGACATCAGCACCAGGAGAGATCAAAGAGGCTGGGCTGGGGCTGTGGCTGGGTCTGTGGTGCTTTGGGGTTTCACTCCCACCCTGACAAGCTTCATCGGACTTGGTTAAACCCTATTGTTCTCTTGTATTCTTAACTTTTTCTTTCTTCTTCCTGCTGTTTGTCCCCTCTTCCCCCTTTCTGGGCTTGTCTGCTGCAGTAGAAGCATCTGCAAGGGCAAGACTAACACTTTCAGTCAATGTCTTTTCAAGGGCAGCATAAGCAGAAAAAGCCTCGATTTGAAGAAAGTTTTTAGCTGAGAGTCAACTAGCAGCAAATTCTGATCACTGGCCTGGGGGTATTGAGAAAAAAAGCAACTAAAGACCTTTATTTTCCCTTTCCCTCCCCTATTCCAAAGGAAAAACAGCCCAAGAGGAATCTGGGGAGGGTCGACGTGGTAGGGCCTGGTTTTTGCACGGAGCTGTGCTGGAGCGAGGGCTGGAGCAGGGACCTGAGGGTGCAGAATTCACCAGTAAGAAACCCATCAGCTCCAAAACCCACCCAGCATCCCTGAGAGGGAGTGCTCCAGTCCCTGCTGACTCCCTCCAGAGCAAGGTGTGAGCGAGACGCTCAAGTTACACTTCCACAGAATCCCAGAATGGTTTGGACTGGAAGGGACCTTAAAGATCACCCAGTGCCACCCCTGCCATGGGCAGGGACACCTTCCACTAGCCCAGGGTGCTCCAAGCCCCGTCCAGCCTGGCCTTGGACACTGCCAGGGACCCACAGCTTCTCTGGGCACCCTGTGCCAGGGCCTCACCACTCTCACAGGGGAGAATTCCTTCCCAATTCCCCATCCAACCCACTCTGTAAGCTCGATGCCGTTCCCCCTTTGTCCTGTCACTCCAGGCCCTTGTAAATAGTCTCTCTTTATCTCCCTTGTTGGCTCCTTCAGGCACTGGAAGGCCACAACTGGATCACTTTGAAGCTTCTCCTCTCCAGCCTGAACAATCCCAGCTCTCCCAGCCTTTCCTCCCAGCAGAGCTGCTCCATCCCTCTGCTCATCCTGGTGCCTCCTCTGGACTCACTCCAGCAGCTCCAGGTCCTGCCTGTGCTGGGAAGCAGCTCTGCAGGTGGGGGGCACTGGCAAAGCCACAGCACTGGGGAAACTGAGGCATGGACGGAGTCAGACTGCCCCAAACCAGCAGCAAACGCTGCAGCAAGGTCAGGTGCTTCAGCTGCAATAATCCGAAGCTTCATTTAATCACAACCCCCTTTCTCCCCTCCACCCCAGGAGCCTGGTGTGCTTCAACCCCTTTCTGATCAAAGCCAGAGTGAGCTGTAAAATGGGGATGGTTTCCAGTTATCTAATCATCAGCTCCCCCGTCCCTAGACTCGCTGGAGCCAAAGGCTGGAGTCCCACCAGGATTCACGGGGTCGTTTTGCTTTAGGAAGTTCCCTTCTGAGGAGAGGTGTAAGCCCCAGCTCTGTACTGGGGAGATGTTTCCTCAGAGGGATCAGAGAGGTAGAAAACTGCAGCCTGGCCCTAAGTTATGTTTTCCTACACTCTTTGAGGTCCACACCTCCATCCTCTGCTCAGATATCCTTATTCTCTAGGTCTGGATTCTGCAAAGTGCTCCGGGATGTTTGCAGGGGAAGAGGCTGCTGATCTGACGTTTCAGCAGGTCCTGATCCTGATGTCCCAAGCTCCGTGTGCTGACCCAGGGGCTTGCACAACACTTCTCGATCGGGAAGACATGGAGTGATTCATGCTAGAGGAAACAATTGTGGAAGCTGTCACAAGAAAGTGACTGCATGAAGAAGGACTTTGAGTAACTTCTCCAGCTCAGCCTTACTCAAGTTAACCCCACTGTACCAGGAAACCCTTGGGCATATCCTGCCCTTTCTGAGCCAGGAATGAAATCCCATTTACGGCTGTGCTGACAAATTCCCAGGAAATGCAGAAGGCTGGAGCAGCTCCTCCTGCAGTAAGCATGGCCCTAAAGGCGTGAGAATGCTCATAAAGACCCACTCACGAACCAGACACCCTCCTTTCCCATTATTCTGGTGCCTGGGCTCATGGAGATACCTAAGGAGAGACTCTGGGAGCGTTTTCACAGTGTAGGACTTTCTCACACAGCCAGCCCCTGCCCTGGCACCCTCTGGACCAGCCCATCAGCAGGGCAGCAGCAGCTCTTCCTACAGACCTGCTCACTTCCCGACACCAAAACAGGGTTTCCAGGCTCAGGGTGGAACGAGAAAGTGGCTGGAAATCCCCGTTTCTCCTACCTGCTCCCTCTTGAGAGCAGGGAGAAGGATTTTGTGGTATTTGCACAGCACCCTCACAGGGGCTTTGACGTCTTTGAAGCCTCCAGCTGCTACTTCAGAGCCTCACTAAACTGCCATTGATCCAGCACACAATGGAAGGGGGAAAACCCAGCCATCAGGATGTTTTTCAGTTACTCATTACTCCTTGTCCTACCCATCAAACGCTGAAATGTTGTGCAGAAACATCTTCTATGTTCCAGCCAATTCAGAGCAACGCTTGGTACTAAAACACACACAACCCATTTCTCTGTAAAGTGGAATATTCAGGGAACCAACTCAACAAATCCTTATTGCTGGATCCTGTTCATCCCTGGCAAGGAGCTGACAAATTCAGGAATGCGGTTCATTTTGTGCTGGCAGATGTCAGAAGGAACAGACAGAGCCCCTTCACTGCCCAAATCTCATCTCACAGCATCATCACTGATTTCAAAGTGTCCTCTGAGCTGGCAGAGCAATGAGAGTCAGACCTGAGCTTGGACACGTGTGTGTGACACATGTTGGGCTGGCTCAGCTCGACTCCACAGTTCTATTCCTAAGTACAATTTGTATTTAAAACACTGGAGACGCAGTCATCCAATTATAGTAAGGAGAGGGAGCTGGGAATGATGTGAATTCTCAAAAGTAAATGGAAAAAAAAAAGCAGGAGAGTAAATGAAGCAACAAAATGCAGATGGTAAGGGAGGCTGGAAGAGGGCAGCAAGGGCTGGCTCGGGATACAGCTGGGACTGGGAGGATGGCGAGGCAGCAGGAGAGGAGCAGAGGGAGTTCAAGGGGTCCAGGTCAGAGGGACACAACAAATGGATTTAAGGGAACAGAGCTGATGCAAGTCCCATGCTTTGGGCTCGGGGGAAGGTCTGATTCAGACCAGCGTCGAGTCATTTCCCAGGTTACCCCGAGGTCTCTGGAAGCAGAGAGCAGCAACCCTGGCCTGCCTTCCTGTGGAGGGGTACTGGGCACAGTCTGGACTAGGAGAGGTCTGAGTTTACCTGCACTGGCCCATCTCCAAAGTCAGCTCTGTCACAGCCTTGGAGACAGAACCCAAACACTGCACAAGCCAGAGAGGTGCATTTATGGGCTGGATACTCCCGGGGAGGACAGGGGCTGATGGCTGCAGGCTTGAAAACCAGGTTGCAAGAGCAAGCTGTGCCAGGAAGGCAGCACAAAGTGGAAAGTAAGCAGCCTCAGAAAGCAAATTGCGGAGCTGAGCAGTCACTGGGAGGATGCAGGGGTGGTAAAACTGCAGTGGGACAGGATCCAGTAAATAGCTTTCCAATGGCCTGGGAGTTTGTTGTAGGTTATCCTGAGATTTTTCCAGCCAAACCCCTGTGCTTAATGCACTTTGGATATTTGTGCCTAGGTGTTATTGTTATTTTACCATGGTTTTATCATCACCTAATAAGGAGTGGGACTCCTTTTTGGCATCACTCGCTCCTGCCTGCTCGCTCGGGTCCCAAAGCAACGCGAGGCCCTTGGATTGTTTTCCAAGCTCACTAAATGCAAGGACAGCATGAGAGGCACCTGATCCCAGTTCCACAGACACACAGCCCTGGGCACGAGATCCATCCCCATGATTTTGGGGGGCAGGGGTTAAGCAGCTGCAGACAAATCAAGTGCTGTGGTTTATTGGAGCGTTCGGGGAGCTGCAGCTCCCCCAGGGAATTAGAGCAGCATGGAAAAGCCGTCTCCATGCAGTGCCCACCCACGGGGACACACGGGAGAGGTCGGGACCCAAACTTCCAGGCTGGAGGAGGGAAGGAACCTCCCTTCCTGGGATGCTGAGGGGAGCAGAGGGGAACAGGCACTGTCCCACTCCGTGGGCAGGACAGCACGGCTGAAACCTCTCCCTCTTCCCAAACTCCTGCTGCAAGCAAGGCTTAAGCAACACTGCAGAAAGCTCAGCCAGTTTTCTGTTCCAGTGAGGGTGCACCAAGCACCCTCACTGGAACAGTGGCTGTGCTTCCACCGCATCCCTTCTCCTAAGGGTGCTCCAGCACTGAAAGGAGCTCCAGGGACAACAGATCCCAGAGCAGGAGCAGGCTTCAGGAAATGCATCTTCCCCCTCCCCCCACCCTCAATGGCTTGCAAGGAGCCTTAAAAATGCCGAGTTCCAGTATATTCCATTACACCATATAATCTCAGCTTAAGGTTCCCAAGCATGCCTTTAATTTAAGCTTAATAAAGCTGTTATTGTCCACTCATTAATGACTGCTTATTAAAACCACATTTATTGCATGTGGTGCTGAGAGGTCTCGCAGAGGGCCCGAGGCAGCAATCCCTCCCTGCAGCCCGCGGTGTTTAACGAGGGATCCGTGCGGGCAGGGCCGGGAATTCCCAGCAAACGTGTTTCTAATGAGCACTTGTCCCAGCTGAGGTGCTGTGCACATACCTGTGGGTGCACCCACACCAGATGCAAATGAAATGCAGATTGAGGAGCTGTGTGTTCACAGCATTAGTGTTGCTTTGGGACAGGATGAAAACACGTTGCAGTGTGACACCTAACAAAAAATACAGTCAGGGTTATATCAACTAATAACAGTTCTGAAGATGTTTGGGGGGTGGGCAGCATCCAGACCCTCCTGCATCCTCCCTGCTGCCCAGCACTGCCCCCAGAACAAACACTGGGACCACAGGCCTGAAAATTAATTTTGTCTTGAGGCTGACAGACTTGCTGAGATCCAGAGATAATATCAACACCAGAAGAAAAGCCTTGTGCAAACACCAGGCCTTTGGCTTCCCACAGCCCAAGGATAAGAAACAATCTGATACGGGTGTGAGGCAAGCTGGCATGGCTCAGTTTTATGAACGTGACTTGCAGAAAGCAAAAGCCTTCTGCATCCCAGAAACTGCATTTTCAATTCCATGTCCATAGACTGCAGCTCCTGATTTGGGTGCTGCAATCCCAATCATTGAAATATCAAGAGTCTCAGCCACGCTGCAGACAAGGGACGTACTTGGAGAAGAAGAGGGAAGGTGGGGTTACCAGGAATCTGTCAGGAAAGGCATCTTACCTTGGCACCCATCCTCTGCTCATCAAAGGGAAATCAGCCCCCAGCAGAACTGTCTGGGATGGGGATTCACAGGGAATTTAAAGAGCTCGCAGTGCCTGGGATGCTTTGGGATCCCCAGCCACACCAGTCACCAGTTCATGGTGTGAGAGGGATGTGGGTCCCTCTTTGGGAACGTTTGCCCTATCAATAATGATGCCTCAGATGCACAAACCATCGACCCTCACCTGCAGCACTTGACCCACCCAACTCCCTCACCCGGGCTTGTTTGCTCAGCTCCCTGAGCCTCTCTGGGTCTTACAGAAGGGGCTTTTTTACCTCGGACTTTTGGAACGTTCAAAAACACTCCCCCCCTTCTCATTCCTTGTTTTCCATCCGAGCAGCTTAGCCAGAAGTTGGGGGCAGGAGGGGAAACACTGCCAGAAAAGCTCCTAACAACCCTCTTTGGAGACAGGGTTTATACACTCAGCTGTCCCTTGTAAACTAAGCCCTGTGTGAGATTTTTTTCCCAAACCTTTCAATCCCCTTCCTTGCCCTCACCCCTCCTGCTTTGCTCATGCTGCAAAAATGCAGAAAAAAAATACTTGGGTACAAGAATGTCCTTTTGTGCTGCAGGAGAGAGGGGGCAAGAGGAAAAATAAAACAACCCAGGCTGCAAAGAGGCAGCGGGGAAGCATCAGCATTGCCTTGGCTGTCCTTTCCTGGAGGGCTCCAGCAGGATTTTGCGGATGGAGAGAGGTCCCTCTTCCAGACCCAGGTGCCCCAAACCACAGCGTGGCTAAAAACCACCACGGCAGCATCACCCCCACGATGTGTAAGTGGAAGTGACAGCACGGAGAGGCTGTGCCAGGATTGCTTTCCTGAAGTCTGTGGGCTGGGGAGGTTCAGATATTGCCTGAGCTGACAAGGTCAAGGTCTACACACAGAGCGGTCCTTGGTGGGCACTACTGGTCCTGGGATGGAGCAGGAAAGGGGAGTCCCACGCGAGGTGGGAGATGCTTTTTCATGGCAGCATGGTGTTACCTGGGTGGGATCTCACTCGTTTCAGCTGGAGAAGGAACTCGTCCTGCTGGCATCCCTCTCCAAGGCCCTTGGTGTGCACAGCCCCTATCCCTGCAGGACCTGACGTGGCCCAAATCCTTTGGAAAAGGGAAACACTGGGCACTTTCTGGCTTGGAGCGGGATTAAAAAACCCCAACAAGCAGGATTCGCTCTGTTGTGGTGAGGATGGATGTGTCAGCACAGCGAGGCTCCGGAGAGGAAGATCCTGGCTCCGGCTGGGACAGGATCACAGTGCAGGAAAGAGGGTCCTGCAAAAGCGTGTCCCTGCTGAGCAGATGTGTGTTCTCTGCATGCCTGCGAGGAGAAACTCCAGCTAATCCAAGCAAGCCAGGGAGCTGTCCCCTCCCAGGGAAGGAGCGCGGGGCCTGGCAGCAGGTGCCCGGGAGCAGCGGGGCCGTGCCGGGAGGCTGGCAGCAGCAGGCATTACTCAGAGCCCCAGGATGAGCTCAGGAACAGCTCGGGGCCGGGTGATGCCGTCCCTGGAGCCATCACGTCATGGGAAGGCACTGCCACTGTCAGGGCAGCCGGGAGCCCCCTTGCCGGGGTCCCGGCCCGCTGACACCCGTGATGGACGAGCACCGTGGCTGCAGCGCGGCCCGGGCCCCGAGCCCGGCAGTTTCGCTCCCTGAGTCAATGGAAATGTTACACACATGGAGCTGGCCCCTTCCCAAAGACACTCCTGCCTCGCAGAGGGAGCCGCTCCTCACGGGCTCTGCTCCGCAGGCGGATGCAGTGGAGGGAAGAGGGAGCCAGGAGCCGTTCCCAGGCAGCAGCACATGGCGAGGAGCACCTGCCTGTCGTCCTCGGTGCAGGCTGTGCAAGCTGGGGGCAGGAAAAGAACTGGCCACCTCCTGCATTCCCAAAAGGCTCTTTTCTGAGGTGACTGTGCAAGGAGGACCCCAGGGGCCACCATCCCTTAGGCACAAGGTGCTAAAGCAGCAGGACTCATCCCTTCCCAAGCTGTGCTGCACTGAGGTGCCAAGCAGGAGGTAAAATCCTTTAACATTCAGGAGTCAGGAGAGGGTGAGGTTGGATTTCAGGGAAAGGCTCTTCCCCCAGAGGGTGCTGGGCACTGCCCAGGCTCCCCAGGGAATTGGCACGGCCCCGAGGCTGCCAGAGCTCCAGGAGCGTTTGGACAGCGCTGCCAGGGATGCCCAGGGTGGGATTTTGGGGTGTCTGGGCTGGGCCAGGAGCGGGACTGGATGATCCTCATGGTCCTTCCCAACTCAGGATATTCTGCGACTCCATGAACATCCCATGAATTCGAGGTAACATTAAAGACAGGAAAGGTCAGAAGATTTCTGCACTCAGGGCCCTGACAGCTCCCTGGTGCCTGTGGCTGTTTTCAAACCCCGTGCAATGCACGGCCCTTCTATCCCTTTACAAAGCCCAAACCCGAGGAGGGTCTTGTTTTTATTAAAATGTTTTACATCTTTTCTAACCTCCCTGCCAGCTGGACGGCTGCACTCTCAGGGCAATTATGTGCATCATCTAAACATCATCTAAAATGAAAGGACTTCATTTAATTAGGTTATTTAAATGACACGTTTGATGGAAAAAGCCAAGCAGACTTCACAGGATATTTAACGCTCACGTTCGTTTGCATGAGTACAAAACATTATCTGAGAGCCTTGGAAATGAAGGGCGAAATTTCTGGTGACTTCAGAGGCTGTGGACCAGATGTTGGCAAAGAAAGGATCAGAAAGATGATACAGGAGCTGCCACCTGGAGAGAGTGGCACCACTGCCATGCTGGAGGTTTCCGGAGGGAATTCTCCCTTTGGTCACGAGCCCGTGGTTTTTTCTCCCCTACAGAAATAGCCCTGCCCACAAGTTTAAACTGTTTTTTCCTCCTGCTTTTCTCCTGATTTCCTCTATGTGGAAAAGAAAGCAGAAAGATGTTTTAAAAATGGAAAATACTTTCCCTTCAGCAAACCAAACCTCAAAGCACATCTGCTGCTGAAAAACAAGAAAACTGGGATTTTGTACCAAACCCAAGAGGTGCAGTTCCGATTCTTACAAATCCTTACTCCCAAATTTGAGAAGTCTAAACCTAAGTGGAGATTTTAAGTCTATTTTAGAGGCATGACAGAAAATACTTCCAATTTAATTGCCTTCTAAAATACACACACTGCAGGTGCCAGAGGCAGCGCAGGGTGGAAGGTACAGTCTCAGCCATCACACCAAGCACCACAGCATTAAAAAAACCCAACAAACCCCCAACCAAACAACTACAACAGAAAACCAACCCCAAACCCACCACAAAAACAACCTCCTCCCCCACTTTGCACAGACAAGCTGCATTTAACATTTTTCAGGTGGTGTTATCTCCATTCTGCTGGAACACACAGAGCTGGGACAGCTTCTCTTTCTGCACAGACAGCGCTCAGTGCTGAGAGTTCAAAGCCAATTCCCAAATGCCATAGTCAATGTTTTCCCTACTGAAACACAGAACAGCAAATACAACAGATGAAAAAAGAGGATACAGAGAACTGTCCTTGGGAAGCAGATAGGAAAGACACATCTGTCACACTTAAATGAGGAATCACTGGGAAATTTTGAGATTTCACTGACTGCATAAAGTGTTTTGAAACATCCTTTTCCACAGTTTCTCAGGAAGAATGAGGCATGGACCTTTCATGCTTTCCTAGATGCAACTCCAAGTTATCCCTATGAGCGATGCAGTGCCTAAAGCTCTGAGTACTGGCCACAGCTGTTCCCAGCATCAGGCATCCTCTGTGAAACCCCTCTCCTGCAGCCCCGTGCCCAGGGCAGGGAGTATCACAAGGAGCAGCTCCATGGCTTTTCCCTCTGCCCCTTCCAGCCCAGGAAGTGGCCAAAAATATCAGCGAGTGAGTCACCAGCACTGGAAAGGTTCGTGCTGCCGAGCCCAGCTCTCGGCTCTTCCATGACACAACCGCTTGGCACTTGGCCCTCGCTCTCTCTTTGAACTGTGGATCCATAACCCCGTCCCTCTGCTCCAGAGCTCTCTCCTCATGTCACACACACACTCCTTGGTCCCCAACACTTCAGGACAAAGTAGACCCTGAGGCTGAAGGAATAAAAGCAGAGGTGCCTCTTGAAGCTGCAGGAGCTGGTCTTAGATCCTGACACTTCTTGAGACATGGAAAGCTCTGGAAGGGAAAAAGCTTTTGCTCCTCAGGAAGGTAGCAGGGAGAGCAATTCCCTGGGAATTTCCTGGCCACGGGCAGCCTACAGCTGTGGGCATAGCCTTTAAAAGAGGTAGGGAAGGCAGCGTGGGGTGCAGGAGGCAGTGAGAGCAAGTGAAATGGAGAATATTGCACACAGGTAATCCACTTGGGCAGGGAAGGGAAAGGGGGCAGGCACAGTGAGCCCAGACTCACGGGATGCAAATGCCTCCAGGATTTGCTTCCACAGGGCTGCATTTTGGCACCTGAGGCTGCTGGGGTCGGACTGGGAGCACAGCTCAGTGTGAATGGCAGTGACATTGGGACTCCAGGCACACCACCCTCCCTGTATGAAGACATTCAGATCCTCGCCAGCACATCTTTTAGTGATAATAATTTTCATTACGGGGCCTATAGCAACAGGACAAGGGGGAATGGCCTTAAAATGGAGGAGGGGCGGTTTAGATTAGAGATTAGGAAGAAATTTGTCCCTGGGAGGGTGGTCAGGCCCTGGCACAGGTTGCCCTGAGAGGTTGTGGACTCCCCACCCCTGGAATTGTTCAAGGCCAGGTTGTCCAGGGCTTGGAGCAACCTGGGATAATTGAGGGTGTTATAGCAGGGGCTGGAACGAGATGAGCTTTAAGGTCCCTCCCAACCCAAACCCTTCAGGAAGTCCATGGTTATCCTTTAGCACTGTTGATGCTCAAACCCACCTCACCCTGCCCATCCTCCTGCAGTTTCTAAACCCCCTCCCTACCAAGACAACAATTCCCTAACTCCAGTTGTGCTGGACTTTGCTTCAGCACTGGCAGCCCATCTGTGAGAGCTCAGCAGGACCTGTAAGGCCTGTGCTTTCACACAGAGCTCCAAGCAAAGAGAAAGTGCTTCCAGTGGGTTCAGGCGAGTCCAACACACCATTTCCAAACCCGGCAGAATCCCAGGGAAACCTGTCCATGGCTTGGACCTGCAGTGCAGGCACTTGGGGAGGTCTGTGGGGAGGAAAAGAGCCCTGGAAAAAATTGAAAGTCTGAGAAATTTACTGAGCTTGGCTTGGTCTGTGCTTGTGCATCAGAGCTGGGTAAATGAAGATCTCAGAAAAAGCTTGGTTTGGCTCAAGCCAGAACAAACTTTTTCCAAAAATGAATAAAGAAACTGAAAACCAGATCCCCAAATAGCTTCAGTCCTTTTCCTGCTGTTTCCAAAACTCCACTTCTTCTGGTGAATTAACTTTTTGGACCTCCTACAATGAAACAGCCACTTCCGAATACAAACAGGGCAACCCAGAGCACGCTCAAATAAACACTCTCCTTGTGTGTATTTGAATCTTTCATCATGCACTAAGTTTTGTGTAGGACTTATTTGTATTTGTAAACTTTGAGATAAAGGTACTCAGAGAGTTTACTGCTATGTAACATCACACATCCAAATAAACTGCAGCACAAATCCCATCCAGATTTACCTCTCCCCCTAATGTCATACTTGAATTTCCTCCTGCCCTAAACCAACAACAACAAAGCCAACAAAGAAAACTGAACACAAACAACCTTGTTCACTTGATTCCAGGCTGCAAAAAGCTCAAGGATTCAATCTACAAATCCAGCCAGAAGATTCCAAAAATGGCTGTGGGATTGGCAGCAGCAAGAGATTAATCACTTTTAATGATACTTAACATTCCCACCCCAAATTAATTTAGGTCTTCACGAACCATTTGATTTCAAAACGGGTGAAGAAAACTGGCAGCAAAATGCACCACAAAAATGGGACTGCTGGGATCAGTGTAACCCTGAGTGTGATCCCTGCTTCCTCACGTGGCTCAAAACAACCCGGCAGACTGACAGAACATGGTTTTGAGATGGAAGAAAATCCCCAAAAATCATCAAATGGAGATGAGAGAAGGCAAAGTGTGTCTGTTTCTCTCCACACCACAACAGACAGTAGGAGATGCACTAGGGAGCAAGCACAGCAAGGTCTCCAAATTTTCCAGTCCAGCATCCCCTGAAAGCACAGACATGACCAAAAGCACCCCCAAAGTTGTATCCAGTTATCATTTCACCTCTTATCAACAAAATAGGGAACTTGGATTTTTCTTCCGACAACTGGCCCAAGACACAGTACACGTGCAGAACAAGTTCTCACCACAGAGGATGTGATTTCCATTATTCCCACCCCACCCAGGCTCCTACCAGACAGTTTTTAGTGAAAACTCATGGGGTGCAGGCAGTGACAGCCTTCCAGAGCAAAAGGGATGCTGAGTCTCCTCCTGCAATGGGCTCCCTTTCTGCTCAATAATGGAACAAGTGAAAAGGAGACGGGGAAAAACAATAACCACATTCCTTCAAAAAACTCCTCAAAGAGTTTTCTTGTGAGTTGTATGTCCAGAAAATCATTTGTGTGGGCTGATTTTATCAAAACCATCCCACTTCCTATGTCAATGACGGGCCATTATCAGTTACATGATATTTCTGGCTTGTAACTTGATGTCTTGCCCATGTTTCTTTGCACTGGAATAAAAAATGTCTTGTCTATGAAGAATCACTCAGATAATCTGAATTTTCCAGTTGTTGGCAGCTCAGAGATTGGTGTTTTTTTCCCTTTTCTTCACAATTGTTTGTTGACTGGTTTAAGAAAACATCCCTGCCCTCAGTTATCTCTTCTCTCCAGCAGAGCGAGCTCCCAATGAAGCCCTGATGTTCCACACCCCGGACAAGTCTCCGTGAACTGCAGCAGAAGCCACGGGCACAGAAACCCATCCAGCCCTACACACCTGCAGATATTTCAGAAGACTGTCAGCAAGGAATAAAAGCAGGCACTTGTCACATTCCCAGAGTGGTTTGCAAACACCTTGAACTAGGCTGAATCCAGGGTCTGACCCTGTCTCAAGAGACCACTTCCTTCCTCTTGGATACACAAACCAAGAGTAACTTCCCACAAATCAGGGTTACAGTAACGTAGGACTGAACAGGCAGAGGGGAGACGTGCCCTGCTGTGTCCCTGCTCTGGGATTTATTTTCTGACCCCTTCAGCTCCAGGATGCAGCTCCGCAATAGTTGAGTTCCACAGGTTTGCAGCAACAAACAGCTTTTATTAACTGCACTGGAACTACCTCTGCTTTTCCTGGTGATTCCTTGGTGCCTGGCAGTGCTGATACTGCATTCTCCTCTCAGGCTGATACCACGAGCCATCCGATCCCCCTCAGCGCCTTCCCGTGCTTTCCCTGCTGATTTCGGTCCCTCCCATCGCCTTTGCAATCCTTTACCTCTGGGCATCAGCAGCGCAGAGCCTTCCTCCGACTTTCTACCAAAGCCAAACGTGTCCTTGTCCACCTGGGTCTGCCATCAGTTTTCTTTAATTCCACATCCTTGTTCTGCCGGGTGGGGATGAGGCAGATGCTTTGCTGTGGGGCTGCAGTCGGGCTTCACGCTCCTCTCCTTTCCTTAGGAAGGGCCAAAAGCAGGACAAGATTATAAACGTCTCCTGATTGTTTTGAATTTGGAAGAAGGAAAAATGACTCGCCCTAGAATCTTGGTTTTCCTGCCTCAGTTTACAGTTTGAGGGAGAAGTAAGGGCCCTCGTGCTCATTTCACAGCTCTCCAGATGCAGTTCCAGTGCTACATTAAGTGAAAACAGATGAACTGAATCCATTAACCTCTTTGGGACACTGTCTCCAAATATGTTGGAAGTCAACATCCTTGAAGGAGCATCTGATTCCCTGAAAGGTGAGGTTATTCCTAATGAATCTCTCCAGGGGGGCTAGAAAAGGGAAGTGGAATTTGTGCACATGCAACTGAAAATCCTGGAGATGGCTTTTGGCTGCGCTGGGCTAATAAATAAGGACTAATTTCTGAGAGCATAACTCATGCTGGTGGGAGATAAGAAAGGAATGCAAGTTCCCTCTGAGAGCAGCCCAGGAGAGAGTCATCCTCCAGGATCAGAGCAGGAATCGAGTCAACAGCAGAGGCCAGTCGCCAATAATAAATCCAACCTCGCAGAGCAGACCCCGAATCGCAGATTCCCACCCGTCAGGCAGCGGGAGAGCAGGAGAAGTGCCAAACTCTCCTCATGGAGCAAGAGTTTGGTGTTTGCAACATGAACTCCATTTAAACAGCAGGCCCCTTATCTCAGATTTGAGGGGAATGCATTCCTCCAAGGGGAGACAGCAGGAGGCAGCACCAGTCCTCCCAGCAGCGGCGTCTGTGGCACTCCTGTTCAGGGAATCCTCAGGGAGCAGGGAGTCAGGTCCAAGTGGTTTCAAGCTGGAGGGGGTCCCAGGCAGCCCAACACTTCTCCCCACTCAAGAGAAGCAAACCACGTTCCCTCTGCTCCTGCTCTGCCTGCTCCTCATTTCCCAAGGGCTGGAGGTTCAACCAGCACCTCAGGAATGACACATCACCTCCATCATCCTACGGATTTAAAATCCCCATCCCTGAATGTTCATTTGTTTGGAAACCCTAGATAGTGTGCATTAACCTTCTTGCCTGTTCCTTCATGCTCTTGCTGCCTGATTTTTCCCCTCTAAGTTTCACCACTGGAAGGTTTTCACCACAACTTCACAGAACTGTAAAATCATGGAGCGGTTTGAGTTGGAAGGGGCCCTCCTGCCATGGGCAGGGACCCTGCATGGCCAGTTTGTCCCACCTCATTCAGCTGTAACAAGGTGATGTCCCCCACACATGGCTAAACCCTGTTCTGACACATCCATGTTCCCAGGAGTAATCCTGTAAGGAGAATTTAAATTTAGTTGGGAATCCTGACCTAAATTCTCTAACTCCAGCCTAAAACTTGGGAAATGCTTCGTGTCTATCCTGATCCTTCCAAATCGGAGTTTTAAAGGTCTCCTAATCCTGGGTACACACTCCAAAGGCTGCCAAATCCAGGGGTATAACAAAGCCATTCTGCAGGACATTTCCCATCCCCTGTGCCTTTCCCCAGAACTCCTCTTCCTGGTCTCTGGGGGCTGTGTACACGTCTCCCTCTTCAGCTGTTCCAACACCTTTTTGGCAGCCAAGCCTTGCTGTAGCACCTTCCACTGCCCCAGGTTGCTCCAGACCCCATCCAACCTGGCCTCAAACACTTCCAGGGATGGGGCAGCCACAGCTTCTCGGGACACCCATCACTTCACACACCTTGGGCTCCATGGAGTGTCCTCCCAGTTTCAAACCCACCTTGTTAATTCCAGGGGGACTGTGCCAGCACGACTGAGGACCCAACGCAGTCTGTCACCTGGTTTCCAGTGCCTCCAAAGCAATTCCTTCCAAAACCCATTTTCCCTCTTCACCAACCCATCATAAAAAACCTGCAAACACCGGACATTAAAAACCTGCTGGGAACACACTGGGGTGTGTGGCGGCAGAAGTGATAGAGACATCACCAAATAGCTATGCAAAAAGCTCTATGTTTAAACCTTCACCGTGGCTACCTATTAACTCCTTTCCTCCTGGGAAGAGGCACAGAGATTCCTCAGTTTGCAGACAGCAACAGCCCCGATTCCTGCCTTTTAACCTTTATGATTTGTTTTCATCTCCAGGAGGGAGAACTGCACCCCCTGGACTCCATCTCCAGGCCCGGCTGTGTTGGTTTTGGACAGGTCCTGAGCTGTTTCATACTTGGCACTGGCAGGGATTTGTTACACCAGCTGCTCAATAACAACACACCTGTAAGCAAAGCCGGGCTGGGGGCTGCGGGGGGACCCAGAGCTGGTTTAATTATCGCAGGGTGCCACGGCGATGCCGGCATGACCTCATGGTTTATTTTAGCCGGATGATGCACACGATGAAGAGCCCGTGTTTGCTCAGCTGCCTGTGCTCCCTCCAGGAGACCCCACTGACCCGCGGGCCCAACCCCTGCTCCCAAGGTGGGCACCTGCAGGTAGGAACTGCAGCCATTCACCCATCCTTAATGAAGTTGCATCTCTTCCCTGCTGGTGGATAATCAATTCTCCTCTTGGAAAGCTTGAACTGAAAGTGGTTTGGGGTTTGGTTTGGCTTTGCAGGCTGATGAAAAGAATTTAATTCTCTCTTTTGGAAGTCTGTGCCTTCCTACAGCGAGCCAGGAAGCTACAAACCCAATGGCATCCACATAAAGACTGGGAAAACATCTCTGTGGCAAGCTGAGGGCTTGGGCAGGAAAATATGAGCCACATTTACGTAATAATTATAACTCACACTCGCACAGAACCTTTCAGCAGGGGATTAAAAAGCACTTTGCGAACATTATCGACCGCGACTCTGCTATGAGGTAGGTACGATTCCTCCTTTCTCTCCAGGAGGAGCCAAGGCAGAGAGAGGTGATTTTCCAGCCCGTATTTTGGGAAGGCAGCCAGCACATTTGGGGACTTCAGTGTCGGGATGCTGAATATGAAATCACAGGAGGTCTGGTGATCCCGCTGGACTCAGTGCCTGTGTTTCAGAGGTGACAGCTGGGGTTGGATGAGCAGAATCCTCACAAACCTGCTCTAAAATCATAGAATGTCCTGAGCTGGAAGGGACCCACAAGGGTCACAGAATCCCAGAATGGTTTGGGTTGGAGGGGACCTTAAAGATCATCTCGTTCCACCCCCTTGTCCCACCTTCCACTATCTCAGGTTGCTCCAAGCCCCAATCAACCTGGCCTTGGACACTTCTGGGGATGGGGCTGCCACAAATTCTCTGGAATCAAGTCCAAATCCTATCCCTGCACAGGACAGCCCCAAAAATCCCACCACACGTCTGTTTTGAGAAAGTCAGCTATGGGGCTCATACACCCAAAAGCAGCGACCACTTTCACAAATAAAAACCTGTAATAAAAACTGAGATTAGAGTCCAGGAGTTGTAATTACCAAAGCTTTGGAATAAATGCACTATTTCAGCATTATTAATGTGCAAGCTAGGAGAAAAATAACATGGTTTTTATCACTCTTCATGCTTTAGGGAATAACCAGATGTACCACGGAGCACAGTTCATTCCATCCTCACTAATTTCTGAGTTTGCAAGTAAGATTAATAGATTTTTGCTCTCCCCACAAAATTTAACTACAGAATTGAAGGATACCAAGCCACACTGGAGACAAAAAGAATTTGGGATCAGCTCACAATGCTGAGATCACCTCTTTCCTCTTCCCTTGCAAATGCGACATAGTCAGGACAAGGGAGAAACCAGGAGCTGCCAACACGGGCGGCAGGAGTTGTGACGGCTGCCCCAAGCCATCCCCCGAGCCACAGTCACACCATGGCACAGGGCTGGGAAAAGATCCACTACAGGCCCTGGAGAAGGAATGCTTCTTGGAAACCTTGAGAGGCCATGGGAAACCTGACCTTTAGGAAAAGAGGAGAGGTGACCCTGAGCTGGCTGCAAGGGTTAATTCACTAACCCTGCTCCCAACGCAAGCACCTACAGAGCTCAGTGACCCTGCCCACGCTTTAAAAGGACCATAAAACATATATTGCATTGGCAAGATAGTCAAAAGCACCCCTGGGATGTGTGCTCTGAGCTGCTTAAAGAGGCTTTGCTCGAGTTGATTTTTGTTTTTTGGTTGGGTTTGGTTTGCTTTTTGCTTATCCAACCCATCTGCAGTGTTGTGAGGTATGTGCATAAGCTCTGGGAGATTAAAGAGCTTCTATCTAAGTGCTCCACTGACATAAACAGGTCACAGCGGACCAAAGGATTCAAATTCCAAAATATCAGAGGATCTGTCTCACCCTGATTGGCAGCACAGCGCAGGCTCCTGCATCCCTAAAGCTGTGCCTAAATCAAGGCACGGACTCCCAGCTCCCTGCTGCTTTCCAGAGTTTTGCTCTGGACCACTCCAGTCTCAGTGGTTTTCCCCAACCTCAGCCCAACTGCTCCTCAGGCATGCAAAGAAGCCTTAAAATGTGGCTGTATCCAGAGAAGTGAGTGCATAAAAGTGACACCTCATCACCACAAACATCTTCCCCGCGTGTTCCTGGTGAGTCACACTCGCTGCACTCGCAGAGCAGAAACACAAACACATGTTTTAACTCCTCTGACCAACACGGTGCCACTGCAACTCGGGAAAAGCCCAGGAGGGTCTCCCTTAGCTCGTGTTGTCATCACAAAACAACCAGCTCCGCAGTCCACATGGCAACAAAACAGTCTCCTTCCCACACAACACCCTCTGCTCTGACAAATGTCTTCTGCAGGTAGGGGAAGAGAGGCTCCAGAGTCCACAAGGGGATTTTTAAGATGAAGAATAGACTGATGAAAGTTCTTTTCATAATGTTCAAATGCTGGTGTCTGCAGCCATTGGGGTTGCAAAGCTTCAGATATTCCCTAAGACCTTGATGAATTTGCAGGCTCAGGGTATCGCTGCTCTGGGTTTGGTGGTGTTATGGCATCGGGCTGAGCACGAATAACATGCAAAGAGGCCTGATTAACTGTAGGAGCAGCTTTAATTGCCATCCCAGTGGGGAAACTGAGGCACGAGCTCACGATTAGCAGACACCCAGGGTAATTTAAGAGGAGCTGAGAGCTCGATGCACAGAAGCACCGAGTGATGGGAAATCACAGGCCTAAAACTATGCACAGGTGATCCTGCTTGAGCAGAGGATGCAGCTGCTTCAGTTTAGGTGAAACAGAAACACAAGGAGCCTCACAGCCTACATCACCTGACAAAGCCACGTTCTTCTGCTCTGGGATGGAATTAAACAAACTCTAGAGCTTTCCCACATCAGAGAGTGAATGGTTAATGGTATCAGAGACCAAACTGAGGTCCCCATCCCCTCAGTGACTTCCAAAGGGCTCTCTGGGTAAAGCACAGCAGAAAACCACAGGTTGTGTAATAAAACACCTAAGCCAGCCTCAGTCTGCACCACAGAAAGCAGCCTGGCACACATGGCGGTGGGTGAAGCTGGGAGAGTGGGAAGAGAAACACACTCAGATTGAGACTAGAACAATCCAGGTGTTCTTAAACCTCTCCTTAACACAAAACCAAGGGCTGGGGCCAGACTTGCAGCAGTGCAGGTATTCCACATTGGGCCCACCTTGCAGCCATGCCTCAGGAATTGCTTCCTATGTTCACACTGCAGGGTCACAGCCACGCAGGCGAGATTCCCATCCCTGGAAGTGCCCAAGGCCAGGTTGGACAGGGCTTGGAGCAACCTGGGACAGTGGAAGGTGTCCCTGCCTGTGGCAGGGAGTGGAACAATCCCTGTCTTTAAGGTCTTTTCCAAGCCAAACCCTTTCATGATTCCACAGTTTTGTGCGATACTCTCTGCTCGAGCTGAACTGAGTCACACGAGTTTAGTCATCATTAAAATGCATCCAAAGTGTCTGTTTCACGCCTAAGATGGTTTTATCTTATAGTGCCAGGAACTACAACATCCTGGAAAAAGTCTTGAGAAAGAAGTTTTGCTTCAGCAAAATACTTTGGACTTGCAAAACCTGACAAAACAAGCCCAGTTCAGCAACAAGAACATCCCCAACTCTGCTGAAAGCAAGCCTTGGAGTCCAACTAGAGCAGCAGCACTGCAGCGTTCTGTAACAGCTTTTAACAAGTAATACCTGACCTCATGGGGTGAGAGAAAACACCCCTGGTGGCCCCAAAGCCCGGGGTGAGGGCTCCAAGCACAGTCCTGCCTTCCAGATCCAGAGACAGCATCACTGAAAAGCAAATCAGAGCCAGGACCGGGCGGTTTTTCAGGCTGAAAATGACTGTACTTGGAACTCGGGGACTCTTCTGACCCACACGTCACTGTGTGTTTCTCTTCCTAATTTTGTACCCCTCTGCTTGCCACAGAGGGTGGTCCCACAACCCCTGAGCCCAGCCCAGATCAGGCATTGGTGTCTCTTTGCAGTCCATTCCAGCCAGAAATGGCACACAGGGCACAGCTCTGATTAGGAAAAGCTGTTTCACAATGAAATGCAGTTACAGGACAGCTGGTGGATTCTGCCAGGAAGAGTTTATTTTGTGCTTTTGGTTTTTTTCCTCAAAACTAAGCTAAAGTAGAAAAATGTGTGATTTTTATTGTTGGTGAAAGGTGCTGGATTTGTACTCAAAGGAAGCCCAGGATTGTGAAATGAGCTGGGGAGAACTCATTGCCTGACCTGATTGGCTTTTGCAGAGTCCTGACTTTCTTCACATCCACATCACAGCAGCAAGAACTCAGAAATACCATTTTAAGGATTCTCCATTAGCTTCTGACTGTAAATCAGAATATCTGACCTAAGAATCATGAAAATTCAAGTGTTCATATTCCTCCCCTAAGATTTTTCAGTAGAAAAACCTCAGTTTCCTACAGGAATTTTCAAGGACTGAAAAACATTTAACCAAAATCCCTCTAGAAGGGATTAGTAACCAGCATGGTAAGCAAACCTCAGCAGGGGTTGGATCTTAATTTTCCATCTGCAGATGAGGAACATGAGGAACAACTCACCCTTGGCTTAGATTGTTTTCCCACCTCTGGTGGTGTGAGGGTTGTGGGATTATCCCAGAAGCTCTTAAAAAAAGCTCTCTGGGTTTAAACACCCACCACCCAGCTAGTCAAAACACATCAGCTAATGCAGAATTTTGGAGAAATGGGAAAAAGGAAAGATATTTGTGCACTGATAGTGGTAGAGAAGATGACTGAGAAGGAGGTGGGGTAAAAAACCTTTAAATCCAACTCCCCTTTAGCTGAAGCATCGCTGCCTTCAAACTAAGCATTGGCAACAGCAGCTCCAGCTGACAGCTCTGACTCATCACAGAATCCTGGAATGGTTTGGGTGGAAAGGGACCTTAAAGATCATCCAGTCCCATCCCTGCCATGGGCAGGGACACCTTCCACTGTCCCAGGCTGCTCCAAGCCCCGTCCAACCTGGCCTTGGACACTTCCAGGGATCCAGGGGCAGCCACAGCTTCTCTGGGCACCCTGTGCCAGGGTCTCCCCACCCTCCCAGCGAACAATTCCTTCCCGATATCCCATCCATCCCTGCCCTCTGGCAGTGGGAAGCCATTCCCTGTGTCCTTTCCCTCCGGGCCCTTGTCCAAGATCATGGCATTGTACTCGCCCTTCTATCACAGAGGGAAAGAACATCTAAGCAAAGAAGAATCTTGTTCTGTGGGAAAGAAAACAAAGCTGTTGGGCTGCTCTCAGCACAAATCCTGCACGTCCCCATGGCAGGGTCTCTGTGGTCCCTTGTCCAACACCCTCGGCGTCACTCAGCACACGAGCACGGACCCGGCACAGGCATCTAGGGTTTCAAAGCAAACACAAAGCTGGGGTTGCTTTACACCATCAGACAATGCTCTCTCCATCATTTTTCTTGGCCGGGGAAGGGCTTGCACGCTTGATTGATTTTGTTTAGGGGAGAGGCAGTGAATTCCAGGCCACGGAGCTGATGGGACACGGGGATGGAAACCATCACGGCTGAGCACGCGAGCGAGTCTTCTCCAGGGCAGTCCCCAGGACTGCTGAACCCTTCCCAAGGTGCAGCTGGTCACACCAAAGCTTTGCTGTCGCCCCACTGCTGTAAAAAACAGGGCTGGGAAAGAGTTCAGGCAGTGCTAGGATACAATCGTTCCAAAGAACTCCAACCACAAAATAACTTCCCTGATCATGTACAAAAACAATCGTTTTGGAAAAGCCTCCTGTGAGTACACACACTCATTTACACTCTGCTGTTATTATTATACATGTTATTCTCCATTGGTGATGAAATCCATATGTCTGCTTTTCCCTTCGTTCTTTCTACATTACTATCTGAACCTTTGATTTATTTCCTGGCTTTCCAAATTGATTATTCAGAGCCATAGAGGAGGGAAAACATGATACTGGAGGCCCAGAGACAAAGTCACAAGCAAAAACAAAGGGGGAAAAAAGAAAAAGGCCACAGTGCCAAGTATCACACATCTGTAGTGTCTCTCAGCAGAGGTGGGGAAAAACACGGAGCTGTTCTCCGAAATGAAGCAGACAGGGATTTGTTGGGAAAGCTACGGTAAACTAAACTCCTTGGGCAAGGGTTAAGAAACCGAGGACCCCATCTTATAAACACTGAAGCACATACTTAACTCGATTTTGACATCAAAGCTGCCTCACGTGAGTAAAGTCGTGCAGCATGTGTTTGCAGGGCACCAGGGGTTAGGGCTGCAGTCGTAAAAGCCTGAGAAGGCTGGGACAGAGAGGCAAACAAGCAAGGATTAAAAATAACCAAAACAGAGAACACTGGCAAGGAACTCTTGGCAGCTAAAATAACAACAGCACACCCCCCCACCCCCCAACANCTAAAATAACAACAGCCCCCCCCCCCCCCCCGAAATTAAAACATTGTTAACATTCTATATGCGAGGGATCCTCGATCTGTTTGTCTGCCAGACCCAACGCTGAGATGCTCTTGCTGTTGGGACCTTTGTTCTCTGTCACCCCTCCCACTGCACGTCCAAAGCCTCGTACATGAGAAAACAGCTTTATTTGCTTACAGCTTCTCACCCAAACAAGAGAGGCTGCAGAGCAGGACGACTGCAGGGTTGGCAACATCTTCCCAGTGGGATCTTCTCTTCCTTGATGCTCTAACACTGCCTGATGCCAGCTGAAGTTGAAGCAAAATGCTGCTTAATGATATAATGATAAATGAGTTTAATGACTTCTCTACCTGTCCTATTCCTTTTGCACCCCTGGGAGAGCTCCTGCATGTTCCCACCGTGGCTGAGGACCCACATCAGCCCATTCCCAGGGACCTCAGCCTCAGGAAACACATCCACTGCAGGACAGAGCAGACCAACCTTCAATATTCCCACACAACACAGCCTCTGTGAGCCACCTCACCCTTTGAGGGGCCAGTTGTTGCCACCTAGAAAACCTCAGGGAAAAAAATACGCTGTAGAAAGTTTGCTGTGGTTCAAAGCTGCACTTTTTAGCGGTGGATTTCCACCTCCCTCTCCCGGGCAGAGAGGAAAAGCCTCACCCATCACTGACTGCCCTTGTGCACCTCCTGCCAGCTCACAACAAGAGCAACACTTGGAAACATCAAGCTCAAGCTGGAAAAACTTAAAGACAGCAAACAAGTGAGGGAAAAACCCACTTACCCACGACTTGCAAGTTTCCTGTGGGAAAATTAGGATTTTTTTTGTGGAAGGCTGTCAAAAGAGGGATTTTTCCCATAACTTACTTTCTTTCAAGGGAAATGCTGGAGTTGCAGCCAGTTCTATTCTAAAGCTCTTTGGTTTCCAGTATTAGGCTGGGAATATAATAAAAATAAGCTTCCTTGGAAGAGTGCTGGTATTTCTAACTCCTAATAGAGCTGATTTTAGGAGCAGCATGAAGAGCGATCAGTAGTCTCTCAAAAACTGTCAATGGGAGACAGAGCAGCTCTGATTCAAAGTGTCAGCAGGAGCTTTGGAGAACAGTTTAGCTCCCGTTGCCTTCCCCAAGCTATTTCCTTTGCAATATTTCTCAGAGACAAATTACTAATTGCTCTCCAAGAGATGAGAGAGCCTTCACGGTGTCTCTGCTGTTCAACGTCCACGTCAAGCGTGGTCTGCCAGACTTTGGCTGAGGAGTTTGATCACTTCTTCAGGCACCTATTCCTCCCTTGGCTCAGCTATAAACACCTGTCCCAGGCCAGATGTCCGAGAACCCAGCTCTGACACACAAACCTTCTCTCAAAGGAAGCGGTGGGAGCTGCTCACTGTTCTGGCTGCGGGGAAGAATCCCCCTCTCCTTGTTTCTTCACCTTCTGTCAGGTTGCTGGGAGGTCCCACCAGCTCCACGTTGGGCTGGGAGGGCTCTGTGGAGACCCCTTGGAGGCAGATGTGCAGGAGAGGCAGGTCCTGCTGGTTATCACACATCAAAAATTGCTTTTTCCAGGCCCTGCTCTTCTACCAACTCATTCTGAACAAGGCATCAAGTCTCGTTTTTAATATTTCAGGCAGTTAAGGGATGAAGCACTCACAGCTCAGACTAAAGGACAGTCCTTTCCATGGCTCCCACTGGAAGTGAGCGGCCAACCAGGAGAGTTTGACAAGAGATTCTCACTTTCTATACTTTAAGGAGTCTCATCACTGTGTTAGGGATCTCACTGACTGGTTTAGAAGTTCCTCCCCACATTCAGACACTGAAAATCAAAGACGACTCCTGTGAGCAAAGTCATGGAGCCTGTGCTTGCTCTGTACAAAAATAAAAGCGGGAGAAAGCCAAGCTGCCACAAAAAGAAATCGGGGCTTTGTTAAAGCTGTTTTCCTGGTGTAGCTGAAGTGACAACCCCACAGCATTCCAGTAAAACCCAAGGCACGTTTACTGGAGCAGCTGATCTCAGGCAGTTGATACCAAGGGACTAAATCAGCACAAACTGCAAACAACAAGGAATGTGGGGCATTTTTATCCCCGGCTTCTTCCAGCAACCATTAACTTCCTTCCTCTGCTCTTGAGCTGTCTGGGTTTGCAGCCTGTGGTACCACATCCCACACTCGGAATTGGCAGGAAGGCTGCAGAAGTCTGCAGCCCCTGCCTTTACAAAGCGTTGCCGAGGGATCATGTCACGGCCGATCCCTCCCCCCACACCTACCACTTATTATTACAAGGGAACTAAATCGCCTTGGAACCAAAAGTCCTTTTTTTCTGTCTTAAGATTGTCTCCCCTTACAATCTCTAGCGTAACATTAAACCTCTCTCCAGCAACACGAGCCCCACTGGGCATCTGATCTCAGCAGCCAAGAACTGTCCTGCCCGAGCCACGGAAGTGCCGGCAGACAGAAACCCAGGGTCCAGACCGGGGCAGGGAGACTACCTCGTGTTCTGATAAGACACAGCAGAAGGAAGACAGAGCCTCAGGGGGTTTCAAGAGTCACTGAAGCCTTGCAGCTGGACGAGAGAGCAAGCACAAGGCTTGGTCCTGAGGAGCTATTGCAGGAGAAAACAACTTCCCTTGGAGATCCCATCTGGGCCAGTAAACAGTAACCTGAGAGGGGCTGTGGTTGCTGAGTGGTGCCAGATAACACCCTCATACCGTCACCAGGACCTAGACCCACCCCTCCCCAATCACTTTCCCAGAAATTCAACCTTTTTCCAGGCTTGCTTTGTGTTTTGCAGAAAAGCTTGTTTGCTGTTGCCCTGCAGAGAGATGGTTGCAAACACACTTCTGCACCCACACTGATGACCCCATTCCCTCTGCTCCTTCGTCAGCCACGGCCTCTCCCAGACTTCCTGAAAGAAGCCCTGCAGCATCCCTTAACTCAACAACACAGGTGTGAAGCAGACGGTACCAGGAGCATTCAAGTTCGCCAACCCTTTCCAAGGGAAAACCTGCAACTAACTGGACTCCTCATCCCTGGAGGTGTTCAAGGCCAAGTTGGATGGGGCTTAGGGCAGCCTGCTCTGGTGGAAGGTGTCCCTGCCCATGGCAGGAAGTTGGAACAAACTAAT
Organism: Eulacestoma nigropectus; assembly: GCA_013397775.1. NCBI lineage: Eukaryota > Metazoa > Chordata > Aves > Passeriformes > Eulacestoma > Eulacestoma nigropectus. Next base: position 528,998 of record VZTE01000669.1, on the reverse strand, counting down.
GTTTAATGTCCCTTCCAACCGGTTCTGTGATTTTCTGACTCGATAAAGACGAGCTCGGGATAAACAGAGGGAATCTATTTGCCCCCCATCACAATGCAGAGGCATGAGCAGACACCAGTGACCTCAACTCCCTGCCCTGAGGTCTGTCCAGCCTGGGAATACCAGGGATTTTGCCTGTTCCACGGCTTCTTGCCACAAATAAAAGCGATCGTGCTTCAGGGGCTGCGCTTTCTTCCCATAGCCGAGCTGCCTGTGCACATTCCCAAACAAAGCATTACACCATGTGAAAAGAAGGCACAAGCCCTGCAAAGCCCATCCCGCTGGCTAAGACAGGAAATATCTCCCATCATCTCAGCTAATCCTCCACCAATACAATGAGAAATGATGTCCAACAACCGCCAAAAGATTATTAAGCGAAGAACAAAAATACTGCACCGCCCATCGTGACAGAGCCAAAGGCAATAAAAGGGGAAATACAAACTGCAGCCAGTGGCTGAAGGAGGAGGGGGCCAGGAGAAGCAGCAAACAGCAGGCAATGCCTTCGGCAAAGCCCAGAGCTGGAGCACACGTGGAATCATGGAATAGGATCAACAGTGCTTTGGTTGTGAAGGGACCTTAAAGCTCATCCAGCCCCACCCCTGCCGTGGGCAGGGACACCTTCCACTGTCCCAGGTTGCTCCAAGCCCTGTCCAACCTGGCCTTGGACACTTCCAGGGATGGGGATCCGGAGTTCAGGTGGATCCAGGATGTAACAGCTTCACCTCAGCTCCTCAGGAAGCACCAGGATTGTTTTTGCTGCACAGTTCCTCTGTTTGGCTGTAACTAAAGCAGACACAGGCCAGGGGCTGAGTTTATGGTACACCCCAAAACCCGCCTCCAGCTCACACAGAGCTTCTCCCAACAGCACACCCCGGGAGCAAGGTCCTACCTGTGCATCCAACCACAGAAATTCTCTTTTGTTCCCCTTTTACCAGCACATTCAGCTGACAGATGGGCTTCAGCTGCAAATATGTGACCAGAAAAGCCACTTGCAAATGCTTTGGTGACAACCTTCAGCAAGCTGATGCTGCTGAGACATTTCAGCACTGGGAGATTGAGAGTTTTTGATTACCTGTGATAATCACAGAATCTCAGAATGGTTTGGGTAAGAGGGGACCTTAAAGTTCATCTCATTCCACCCCCTGCCATGGGCAGGGACACCTTCTGCTGGACCAGGGTGCTCCAAGCCTCGTCCAACCTGGCCTTGGACACTTCCAGGGATGGGGCAGCCACAGCTTCTCTGGGCAATCTATGCCAGGGCCTCCCCACCCTCATAGGGAAGAATTTCTTCTCTATATCTAACCTAAATTTCCCTTTTTTAAGTTTCAACCCATTAGTCCCTATCACCACATTTCCTGATGAAATTATCACCCATAAATAATAATCACACATAAACCAGCACTGGCATTCCAGCTGCTTTTAGGAATAAGGCATTTGGATGCTTGGGATGAAATTCTTGCAGTATCTCCCTGTAGCTCTTCTCCCCGGTGCTCCAGAAAGTCTGTGAAATTAAACACAGTGTTTGGATGGACAGCACTGAGGGAAACTTGGCATCTGCTTCCACACCAGCCTCCAAAATGCAGCTCCCAGGTTGAATAACTTGTTTTTAAAGGCAGCATTCCTCGAGATATTTTTGTGTTTTTTAACAAGTGCATTTGAGGCAAATAGATCTGCAGGAGCAGCGGACATGAGCCTCCCTCCCTTTGATCCCTCTTGGAGGAGGTCTTCCAATTTTACTCAAAGGGTTCACATACGCTGCTGACACAGGAAATCTTAGTTTGGGGGATTTATCAGGAAGTTATCCCCCCCAGAAGGTTTAGACTTGGTTTGTTTCTTTCCATATGACATAAGCCCTCCAATTTAGTTCCTGAATTCCCATTTTCAGTTAAAAGCAGTGCTTTGAAATTTCACATAGAAAACGCCCACATTATCAAGCCCGCTCTTAACCATTCAAATCTTCCATTTGACCTTCCTGACATCTTGCTCCATCCTCCCTAACAAACCTGGCCCAGCATCTGACCCCTGTCCCACCCTCACGGCCAAGGAGATCCCTCAGCTGACAGTGCCAAGTGATGCCACTTAAGAGCTGGACTCGAGGATCCTTGTGGGTCTCTTCCAGCCCAGAATATTCTGTGAAATGATGAGGTGCTTCAGCCCCAAACACCTGCAGAGCTCTGAAGGACAAGGAAAACAGAAAAACCCCATGGTTTTTTTTCAGCCTACAGCAGGCAGACACCCCAGGTGCCCTCACATACCTAAAAATTCATCAGCACTTCAGTAACTGCTGGTCTGCACTTCTCTGCCTCTAGGCAGCAACTCTTCCCTGGCCACAGAGCAGAGCTGGGTTCAGCTGGAGCTGTGCTCTGTCCCCTGCCAAATCCCAACAGCTGAAGCCAGGCTTAATCCCCTGGATAAACAAAGGCCTGGGAAACAAACATCACTGGGTTTAATTTGTTGTTTGCTGACATTTTTGATAACAAGCACGGAGAGGCTGGCACCCTGCAGAGCACAGTCTCTCCTCGGTGAGCTTTCCACTGCTCCCAGTTACACGCAGGGGTATTCACTCTTCTCCTCCCTTCAGGGAAACACTGCTCTTGTGTGCTGGAACATCCTGCCTCATCCTGCCTCATCCTGCCTCATCCTCGCAACACCACCAGGCCTTCCTGCTCTTCCCAAGCAGCTGGGAACACCTATGGATCAGCTTGGGGTCAGTTGAGCAATGATGGTCAGTGGGATCTGCCTGAACCCACATGAGGTGTAAACACCTCAATCTCAGCTGACTTCCCCGGCAATCTTCACGCAACTAGATCTGAAGGCAAACCAGCATATTCCATCCCATTTTGCAGTCAGAAGCACCTGAGGAGACCCACGGATCAATGGTTATGGAGCACAGTGCAAGCCTGGCTCTCAATTCAGCTCCTGTTGAGTCTTGTATGTCCCCAAAAATTTGGTTGTTTCATTACAGTTCAGCAAAACACAGGAATAGATGATAAAGTTTGTGACTGTGGCACCACAATTATGCTAATAATGATAATAATAGAGGATGTTCCTTCCCAGAAAGTTTGGAGTCTGGTGAAGCAGCCAGACAGGACTGGAGCAAAGGATTATCGTTATCACTGGTTCCTGTGACTCAGAGGGGCTCACGAGAAGTCGCGCACAGACTGCAGCAGTGCTGGGAAGGAGCTCAGCATCCTAATTCCCACACCCACACCTCCCACGTGTCATACTTCAGCAGCTCCTCTCCCTACGCCTCCCCCACCACTGGGACCATCCAGGTTTGGAGACCAAAGCTGTGTTTTAGAGGGAAGAGTCCTGCAGCTACTCACGTTATCATCACATCCTCCAGTTTCATAAATCCCCAAGACTCTTGACAACCAAGTCTGGTTTATGACAACTCCCAGCTCAGACTTCTGAATTTCTGCACACAGGACACTGCAAATTGTTCTCCAACACATCGTTAAAATCCTGTGGGGACGCTCGAGTGGTTACACCAAAGCTGAAACACCCAACACATTCCAGGAGAGGTGCTTTCCTTGAACACAACAGATCCTTGGACAGGGTGACCCATCCCAGCCTTTGGGTGTTATATTCCCGCATTGCCAAATTTGCCACGTGAGTAATAGCGGGTAGGGGGCACGGGGGGAACACACATCCTCCCTTACAGCATCTGCCACAGGCTCCAAACCGGCAGAGTGAGGCAGGGGGGCCCAGTTCCCAGCTCATCTGCCCTCCACAGACATAAGGAGCAAACTGGAGAGTGTGCAAGTCCTGATGCTCTGGGTGCTACTGGGTGATTTCATGACTTGGGTCTGCTCCGAGCTCAAATCCCACCTAACCATAGCCTCACCTCAAAGCTGCCGTCTCTGTTAAATGGAATCCTTTTCTCCTGGAAGGCTTAAGAAGAGGGTGGTTCCCAGTGGAGGCTGGTCCCCATTAAACTGTCAGAGTCATTCCAGGGTTCTCAGCACTGAGAACACTTTGCCACTTGGGAATGGCTTTTGCTCCAAAGCCTGAGGGCTCCCACCCCTTTAGCAGTTGGAGGCTCCCAGAGGAGTCACGGAGAGAGGAAAGGTGCCACCAGCACTGCTCACCTTTGTTATTCTCCCTCACCCCTGAAAGTACTTGTAAGTGCAGAGAGATGAATACGCACATGCTGCTGACTTTGACACCTGAGTGTGCACACAGAGAACACTTAGAGATAATCCCAGCTTCCACCAGCTCCTCCCAGGGACAGCTGACAGCCCGTTAATGCGGAGCCTGAGGGCTGTTTATACTTCCCAGCACGATACTTGTCTTTTTATTTGCAATACAAAAACCACAAGAGACCCAGGCCTAGGTCAGCTCCAAACCCTCCCGGGCAGAGCTTTCCCCGGCCAGTGTTTCTTCCTCCTCTATTTATGCACCTGGTGATTTATGTGGAAACCTTATCCGTGACAAATTACATCCAGGGTTCGTTCCCCACCCAGAAGGGAGGGGGTTTCTCTCCCTGCAGCAGCCACCTCCAAAGCTAATCCCATCCTCGGGCAGCACCTCCCTGACTGGCAGCACTGACACACGGATTCCCTCGTATTCCCTCTCCTATCGTCCACAGCCTCCGGGATTATGAAACACTTCGGGCCTGAGTGGGGTTTTTTTCCATGCCTGGCAAAATCTCACTTTATTAAGTTTGCTGTTTTGGCAGCGAACCACCAGCAACTGTTGTGTGTCTGGGTTTCTCCTGCTCACATCTACCTTTTCACAGCAGCCTCCAGACCGTGCTTCCCGAGGCAGGGGAAGGACCACAACACAGTGCCAACAACCTGTGAGCTGAACCCATACAAGTTCACTCTTCCCCGTCCTCATATCTGGTTACCCAGCAGGAAAGGCAATTAAATTATGTGGCTGAGAATAAATCACCAGAAGGAGCCACTATTCCCTGACACTGACTTGTTTTCTTCCGTGCCACAGCAAGTACTTGAGTAAATACCAGGCAAAAACTGACATAATTCAAGGATTCCATTTCAGAAGAGATCTGGAGCCATCACAAGTAACACAGGTCACAGGGGTAGAGTTTCTTTGCACTGACATGTGTTTATTTGCAAGATGTTGACAGAGTAGTTTGACGGGAGTTTGGGTACTACTTATGCTGAACTTGCCCAAAATTTTTAACTCTGGATTGATTAAATGGGCTAAACCCTGAGGCAGCACATATTCAATTAATGTGGGATCAGAAAAGCCAACAGAAGCATGCATGGAAGCTTTGGAAATTTTTTATTCCTGAACAGCTCACCTTTTGCAATATAAAGCTTAAAATCTCTGCATAGGTCTTCAGGAACAGGGAACTGGCACACAGGCTCATTTTAAACTGTCTGAAGCAGAGAAAAGCATAATTACAGGAACCTGGGAGCCAGCTCTGCTTACTGCTGATGGTTATTGAGCTCCCATTCTGTGCTCAGTTGCTTCTCCCCCACCAAGATCAGCAAAAAAATCTCCCACATCGTATACGGCACTTTATTTCCAGAGATTCAGAACACGGCTGTGACGAAGCAGCAGCACCAGAAGTGATCCAACAGCTGCTTCTCTGTGATACTTTTCCAAAACAAAGCTCATCTTTAAACAACCACCTACATACAGAGCACTCATCCTGCTCACCACTTCAGCCAGGCACCATCACACACCCGTCAAGATTCTACTTCCCCTTTCAAGCAGGAAATGTTGAGCTGTCCAGTAATAAGAGAGATCCAAACACCCACACTGTACCATTTTGCCCACTCCCTGTCTGTGGTCAAGGATTTCCTGCCTTCCACTCCTGCAACCTCTCCTGGCCCAGCCTGGGCTGAACTCCTGCTTCAGATGTGCAATGCCAGCTCTTCCACGGCTTATCCAGGCTCTTGCAGCCATGTGGCAGCAGTTAAAGGATGACTTCCACTCGGCCTCTTTTGCTGTCGCCTCCCTGGCTCACTGCTAAGCCACTGTTCCTTTGCTCCCCTTCCCACCCTTTTATTTCCACGTGAGCAGCATCCCTCCAAGGAGAGTCTCCAGCAGACCCCAGCTGAGTCTGGTTTTCTCTCTGGTTACCCCTTTATGCAGATGTGCTTTTGTGCCAGTAATGCCATGGATGTCCCTTCAGTGCCAGCCCAGACGGCCTTTTCCCACTTTCTGCCTTCACCCCATCACCATCCTGCTGACATCCAAGAGCCCTTCCTACAAGGGCCATGCACATGGCCCCTGTCCTACCCTAACATGTCCCAGGGGTTTCCTCTGGGAAGTTTCTATAGAACAAGAGGGAAAGGCTTTAAACTGAAAGAGAAGAGGTTTAAATGGGATATTGGAAAGAAATTCTTTCCTGTGAGGGTGGGGAGGCCCTGGCACAGGGTGCCCAGAGAAGCTGTGGCTGCCCCTGGATCCCTGGAAGCGTCCAAGGCCAGGATGGACAGGGCTTGGAGCAGCCTGGGACAGTGGGAGGTGTCCCTGCCCATGGCAGGGGTGGAATGGGATGAGCTTTAATGCCCCTTCCAACCCAAACCATTCTGGGATTCCCTCATTCCTGAGTCTGGACATGGATGTACTCTCTGCTCCCCCCTAGGACAATCTCCACTGCACAAAAGCTTTCTTGCCCTTCTTTCCTTTTCTCCCTGCCCCTGGACTGATGTTTGTACAGTTCCTCACCCCATGGTGATGATCTCCCTGCCCAGAAACAGCAAATTCCTGCATCATTCCTTTTGGGACAGACACCTCAAACAACTCCAGAGGAACAAAACCCCTAACAGTGGTACTGACTGGACAAAAGGAGTACAATCACACTTAGCCAAGGGGTATTTCCACAGCTCCAAGGTATTCCAGCCACACGAGCAGCCACTCGGGGTTTGAGAGGAAGCCATGGGATTTGCTTGTGTCACGCAATGATGAAACAGCTCCTAATCCAACAGTAACTATGGAGGATGTTAAGCCACAGCTAGTAAATGAGGTCTTTTGAAATCAGCAAGCACAGAGAACTCGTATTTAAAAGGGACCTGGCCAGAGAGTGCTCTGGATCGTTAATGTTGACTTTTAATAAGTCTTTGGAACACTGAGGGCTGGAAGAAAGCTCATGTTGTGCCAGAGTTTTAAGAGGATAGAAACAGGATGATCCACATAATTATCCACCTGTGACCCTGACTCTTATCCCAGGTGAAATAATGGAACAGCTGTAAAAGAACTTCATTAATAAAGCATTAAAGGAGCGTAAAAGCAAATGCCAACAGCTTGGGTTTATAGGAAGCAGATTTGTCACTAAGTTGAGAAATTGTTTTGGAGTTGAATACATTCCCTAAGTTTGCAGGCTGGATGTGAAAAGAGTACCAAGTTTATACAATTTAAAGCCAACTGAGGCCTTACAAAAACCTCAGCCTTCCTATCCCTAGAAGGACTACCAAAAGAGTTACAGAACCCCAGCAAGCCAAGAAACCGCGGGGTAGGATGGGCAAGCAACCCTTGAGTCTCCGAGTGCTGCAGGAAGGCACAGTGGGACCAGCAAAGGGAAAGGAACAGGCACAGCAGGAATTTGTGAAGTGCAGGACATTGTCTCTCCCTGCTCTGGATTTCCTTGGCTCAACACTTCCATCGCCAAGAAGCCCAATGGCTTCTACTTAGTTTTGTTTTCAGCACAGCCTCAGCACGACATTCATTAAAAGTTCGTTTATTTGAATCCAAATGCAGGAACTGCAGCACAAGGATGAACGCTGGGGATGTTTCCAGGCACACACCGAAAGCTGTGACGCTCTGAAACAGCACTGAGAACCAGGAGAGAACAACATCCCACTGGTGAGGGACCAGTAAATCCATTACACATCAGGAAGGGTTTGGGTCCTTGCCCGAGGGCAAGAAGGGAAATGTGAGGGGAAAGAGTTGCTGCTTGTGTCATCTTCCGGAATGAAGCAATGGGTTTTGAGCAGCCAAACTTCCTAATGCTTTTGAGCTCCATATTACCCAGAGGCTGCACCTCAGCTCCAGCAGCACCACTGCCCTGCCCAAGGCACAGCAGCAGCCTGGGGGGTCAGCTCTGGTGTGACCTGCACGAGAGAGACAGTTTTCCAACCCAAAAATCTTCAGCCACAACCCTGTCGCCTTGTGCCTGCTTGGGAGGCCCTGCCAGCTCCAAGCTGAGCAGAAAAGCCACTCTCCACTCCAAAATTGCCAGTACTTAGCAATGCACTCCCCTCTGCCAGACAGCTGGGGTACCCTGGGCACCCCAGGGACAGAGAGAAGGTCTGGGAATTATTTCAAAATCCCCCTGATGGTCATTGCAGAGCCCTCATGACTTCATCTCAGTCACTGCTATGTTTTTGAGAGTCAAGAATAACATGAATTTTTCCATATCTTGTGGTTTTTGGAGAGTGTGAATGAATTCTCATGCTGTGAGTTATTTAGGTATCAGCAAACCCAACCCAGCAGCGGTGAAGCCATTGAGCAACACAAAAACCCCGTGGAGGAGATGTGGCAGGCAAAGACTCACCAGCATGACACATCATGAGGTCCTAAGTGTCCAGAACCACCAAGAAGAATTGCAGATACTCCTTATGGTCACGATGAGTCTACTCAGAGATGTCACCTAAATTCAGAACACGTGGAAAATGATATAAAATGCCAAAAGACAACAGGCTTGTGCCCTTTTGGACCACCAGGAATCAAGTCATCCCCCAAACCCCTCAGAAAAACAGCTCGTTGCCATGTCAGCAAGAAGAGCGGTGCCACAGTGACTTCCCATCTCCACGCTGTCCCTTCCTAAAGATGTATCTTGGCAGGAGCTTTAAGCTGGAGGCCAGGAGTTGGAGTTGATGATCCTTCTGGGTCCAACTCAGTTCACAGAGTTATAGAATCATGGAATATCCTGATTCTCAGGAGTTCTCAGGGTTGGAAGGAGCAGGGAGGGCACAATGAATGGTGGATCCCGAAGCCTGAATGCTTCCCAAAGGCAAAATTCTGCCTCTGGTGGTGAAGGCTGCTTTCCTCCCCAGATAGCTATTTTAAAATACGTGCTCCTCAGCTGTGCTAAAGCCTACAGAAAAATGTTGACTTGCTGGAGAGAGTCCAGAGGAGGCCACGGAGATGCTCCAGGGCTGGAGCCCCTCTGCTCTGGAGCCAGGCTGGGAGAGCTGGGGGTGTTCACCTGGAGAGGAGAAGGCTCCAGGGAGAGCTCAGAGCCCCTTCCAGGGCCTAAAGGGGCTCCAGGAGAGCTGGAGAGGGACTTGGGACAAGGGGGAACAGTTTGACACTGCCAGAGGGCAGGGATAGATGGGATCTTGGGAAGAAATTATTTCCTGTGAGGGTGCTGAGGCCCTGGCACAGGGTGCCCAGAGAAGCTGCGGCTGCTCCACCCCTGGAAGTGTCCAAGGCCAGGTTGGACGGGGCTTGGAGCACCCTGGAATAGTGGAAGGTGTCCCTGCCCATGGCAGGGAGGTGGAACAGGATGAGCTTTAAGCTTTCCAACCCAAACCATTCTGAGATTCCATGATTCTACAAAACCCCCCCCAAAACCACACAAAAAGCCTCCATTCTACTCCCTGGCTTTTTGAATCAGCTCCTACATGAACAAGTGCAGGAAGAACAGGAAGAGAAGGAGAGACCTCATTTAAAACTGTACAAGGGGAAATTGCAAAAAATTACCTAAACCTTTAGGAACATATTTATATTTTGATTTCATGTAATATTACTTCCTGGTTTCCAGCACATATTCCCTGGGCGTCCCCTATCAAATATCAGGCAGTATTAAATCACTGATCCCTGATCCCCGTAGCTCTCAGAAAAACATCTGTACTAATTTGTTGGTTTTCCTTAACACGAGGGCCAGCTGAACTCCTCCAGGGCTGAGCCAAGTGAGATCGCTGACAGATGCAGAATAAAAGTGCAAAGATTTTTCCTTTATTAAAAATAAGGTTCCACACTCCAAGCCCTGAGCTCGTCGCTTGCCAGAGTGATGAAATGACACGCGGCAACCTTGATGCAACACTGTTGTGGATACAAAACCAGGGGTTTACCCAGCGCTGCTCCCCCAGCAAAGGATTCCTGGCAGCGCAGCCCGACTGGCACAGGCCAGCAAGGTGAGGGGTCTGGCAGGGGGGACAGCCCCGTTCTGCTGAGGGTCTCTGAGTGTCTCGAAGGGAAAGAGTTATTCGAGTTCATTGCCCTGGGAAGGCAGCAGATCTGGCACCCTGCTCCCCACTGAGGATCTCACTCTGTTTTGGACAAACTTCGCTGCAGCGGCTCAGCACAAAGCAGGGAGCAGGGACAGGGCAGGTAAAAGCAGAATTTGTCCTTGTTGTACATAAGATGCGTCAACCCAAACCATCAAGGACGGCTGGGACAAATTCCAAAGCCCCCGAGGGACGAGGCAGCACCTTTGGTGGGCAGTCCCCAACACCTGCAAGGCTTTTGCACAGACAAGGCACAGGAAACTCGTGCCACAGGTGTGCCAGGTATCCTGCAAAAGCACACAGGAATTAAGGACAGCTTTCCTTTGGAACCAAGAGCCATCTTCCCAAGAGAAAGCTCCCTTCCAAGTCCACAAGAGTCCCAAGTAACAGCACGAGACCTTGGTTTGCACTTTGCCTGCTGGGCTCTGTGAGAGGGATGCTCCTTTTGTGCAGACCTCACACACCTCATACCCGGTGCTGATGATGCATCCATGGCTGCTCTTGCATCCATGGCAAGATTATCCAAGTGCAATCCAGCCGCCAGGAAAAGACCTCCTGGCATGAATAGCCTTGGCCACGTGTTTCACCCCAAAGACTCACCCCAGAGCCTGTCAGCACCGCGTCCCTGCACAGAACTGACTCACACCCTGCGCCAGCACTGCTGGTTCCCCACGGGCATTTCCCTGCAGGAATTCTCCCTAGGGATGACCCAGCCAAAGTGCAGAAAACGCCACAAACCCACATCCCTTCTGCAGCAGCCTGGGGGTGAATCCCAGCCAGGGGCACTGGTCAGCCCACTGACAGGCTGTATCTGCTTCCAATAAACTTTTACAGCCTGTCAATGGGCTGAATCCTATGCAATAAAATTGGTGCCATAAAAAAGGTCTCGCAGTGCCAGTGTCTTTATTTTTTTTTTTTTTTTCTTCTCCTTCTTTTTAATTTGAGGACATATAGGAGGGGCTGATTCAGAAGCCAAGTTCGTAATATTTTTTGGGGGGGTGGAGGAGAGGGGAAAATGACTTTAAATTACAATGGGAATTTTCAGAGCCTCCTTCTGGGGAGAGCAGCCATTTTCAAAAGTGACTTCATTTCCAGAGCTGGCTTCCCTCCCAGTATTTGAACAAGCAAGCAGAGTTCAGAAAGTAAATGGGTTTCAAGTTTGGCTTGATTGGTTTCAAATTTAACAGCCATAAACCAGACTTCGGAATTCCAGGCAAATTTTAGGCTGGTTTATTTTATCTGGCTGCCAATCCTGAACCTCAGCTCGCTGGGCAGAGATGACCCTGCACAGCACTGCCTTCAGGAGACAGCTTCACACACATATTTTTCACAGACGGGCAACCTGGGCAACCTCAGCTGGCAGATCTGAAGATTTAACGCAAGGCTTTTGGACTTTTACAAGGGTTAAAGTGTTCTGCATCCCTTCCCTGGGATGCACTTTCGTGGCAGTCCTTAAGGGCCATATTTAATCACCTTAAATCCCTTTCCAGCCCCTGGACCCAGTGATATGGGGAGCAAGGGGACATTTAAGAGCAATTCAGACTCCAGTAAAGCACCAGCTGGAGACACGGGGACCAAGGAGGGCAGTAACAGCCTCTTTATTCCCTGCTTTAAGATGCAGATAACTCTGTTTTCTTAATGAGCACGTTAGGAAGATAAAGAGGCTGCCAGTGGTTAAGAGGCTCCAAGACTCTCGGGATCTGCAGCCCAATTCCCAATCCCACTGAGGGCTGTTTAGGGCACTTTCCACCCCTTACGGCTGCTTGCAAGGCCCGGTTATCAGGAGAAGCTTTCCCTGGGAGGAGCAGGGCTTTGATAAAGCTGTGAGTAAGCAGGAGGAATTTCCCTGCTCCGACTGTCAGTCACCCCAAACTCTGCTCCGAGCAGCCCGTGAGCTGTAAATCCCACATCCCAGCGTGGGGCTGAGGGAAGGAGGTTCCCCACGCAGGGCGCAAGCAGCTGGAGCTGCAGGCAGATGTTCAGCACAGCAGTGACCGATGGGGTCTCTCCTGTCAGCTCTCACCGGTGCTCCGGCACAGATAAGTCACTAACGACGCTGTTTAAACGATCCTTGGCAGGGAGAACAACACCGAGGCCTTTAGGAAGAGCTGCTCTTTATGTGTCACAACAGCAGAGCCAGTTAATTTATTTTTTTTCCACGCTATTGCTGTCCCTGGGGTGGGTTGGGGGATGCATGGAGGGGAAGAAGGGCTTTCCAAGTCTTCTAGGCTCGATGTTCACGTCCAAGACGTGATGGAGTGCCACAGCTCCATCTCCTATCACATCCTCAATTTTAAAGGGATTTTTTAATGTTTCTGGTGAGAAGGGGGGATTGACAGCCATCAGTCTGAACAGCCACAGGAGAGCAGGAAAGCTGCCCTGCTCTGACAGGCAGATCCCAGGAGTGGGATTTAGGCTGCTGGGTGGCCTCTGGTCAGACTGGTTTCCCACAGCATCCCAAGCAGCAGCTCCTGGAGAGCTCTGCCAGCAATCCTGCTGGCCAGAAATGGAATTCAATAACAGAATCAATGCCTGGTCTCCAGGCGGCATCACGACAAGAGAAAGCAAAGACAACAACCCATCCCCCAACGACAGAAACCTCACTCCAAACCTCACACAGCTTCAGGAGTGGCTCATTCCTGCTTTCCTGTTTACCCTGGGTGTCTCCTGCTTCTTTGGATTTCAAGCTCTGCAGTGCACAAGCTTTTTGCACCGCAGCAAACTCCAGCTCCGTGCTTTGTGATCCAGAACAAGAACGTGAAGACAGCGGTTGCCACATCCCTTTGGAAGGAGTGGGAGAGGCTCCTACGAGGCCGTGGTATGGATGCAGTGGAAGGGCACTGGAACTGCAATGGGGAGAGCAGGTTCTGGGCAGTCTGGGGCTAATTCCTTCCTGTTTGACCTCACAAAGGTCAGCCTTTCCCCCTCAGCCTCCGCATCTGCAGGGAGATCAGGGGATCACAGATGATGGATTGCCAGCCTGCCCTACCAAACGGTGAGAATTAAGTGGTGCCTGTAAAGCACGTTGGGAGACTGGGATGACAGGCAGTGTATAACTGCAGGCTCCATTATATCCCTGCACCGTCCCCTGGGCCAAAAATCTGCCTTTGCAGAAAAGATCCAGACACGAAATGTGTTATTAAGTGAGGATGCCTGACAGTAGTTCAGCTGCATAGAGATGTTAAATAGCAATAATAATGAAACAAAGCTCAGCGTTCGAGGATGCTGTACATCTTCAAAGCACTTCAGCACAACGTTAACTGATTGTACCCAAAATAAATTGCTCGCAGCTGCTGGAGATCCATGAGGTATTCAGAAGAAATGCATGGAACCTCATCCATCCTGGATCGTGTGCTAGAGCGTAATCAAGAGCTCAAAGGAAATAACTTGCAGGGAGCTGAGATTTAGAGCTCTTCTGCACACCTCAAAATAGGGTTTGCTGTCAGAGAAAGCAGCAGAGGCCTGAGCTCCCTCCTGTCAGTGCAGCAAAAAACTGTGAAGAGCCAAAGCCTTTATTCAAAGTTCAATGTCATCCCCTGAAAACTCCTATTTCAACTCAGCCTTAGCAGAAATAGCCCCGTGCCAGGCAGCTTGAGGCATCCACGGTGTTGAGACACAACCAAGAGGACACAGATTTGGCTCTCTTGTGCTGAACACAGCAAACTCCTCCAACAGCTCCTTCCGCACTCATCTGTCTTAATTTAATGTGGATTTCACTCCTGCAGTTCCACAGTATGTCAAGGAATTAAGACTGTCTCCCCCAGCCAGTTCCCATCCATGGCTTCCAAAGCATCCCAGCCCTCCTCTCCCAGCTTAAAAAGCCCTTTCAGGTGCACAGCAAAAACTTTGTAGCTTCGAGTGCCGGGTAACAAACACCCTCAAAAGAGCAGCAGGGCACTGGTATCCAAATAAACCCACAAGTGTTCTTTCCACCATTACTGGCTGGCTTTCCAACACTGGAGGCAGCTGCTGGCCTGTTCCCTGCCAGAGCATGGCACCTGCCTGGGCAGATGTCTGCAAAGACACACGAGAGAGCTGCCACCTGCAGCGAGCATTGAGGTACAGAAGGTTGATTGTTCCCTCGCTCACAGGCACGGCTGATCTCAGCCCTGTGCTCACCACTGCCCCACTCTGGGGTCCCTGAGGGCAGAGGCTGGAAGCAAACACGCCTGAGAAGCCCAAAACCAACCAACCACTTGGCCTGTTGTCATGATCCGATTAATCAAGTTCTTAGAAATGCCCCTGCCTGAATTAAGGTGCAAACGAGACCATATGTGAGTGACAATAGTATGGGTTTTATTTGGTACTAAACATGGGGGAGAGAGAGAGAGAGAAGGAGAGAGAGAAGGAGAGAGAGAAGGAGAGAGAGAAGGAGAGAGAGAAGGAGAGAGAGAAGGAGAGAGAGAAGGAGAGAGAGAAGGAGAGAGAGAAGGAGAGAGAGAAGGAGAGAGAGAAGGAGAGAGAGAAGGAGAGAGAGAAGGAGAGAGAGAAGGAGAGAGAGAAAATAGGTGGTGGGGGGCGGGGGGGGCAGAAAGAGGTCGACAGAGACAGAACAAGGAAAATATCACCACTCCGTGAATCCCAATGATGCTCCCTTGATACCAATGTTTGAGGCATGAACTATTTCGGTTTCTGACACCTGCTCAGTCTGTCCCTTCCAAAAGCACAAACACCCGATCCCGAGCTCACAGCAGGATGCAGCACGGCAGGGCAGCTGTGCTGTGAAACAACAGGAGCAAGGATGGGGCGTGCCCGAGGGTGAACGGCACACAGAGCACCGTGCTTGATAAAACCTGCAGAAACCAGCACGAACCTCAACTGAGAGGTCCCGCAAAACGTTTTGGGGGATGAGCCCAAAGGATGAGAGATGAGACGCAGGCCAGGAATAACACAAGTCAGGAGCTTTCCAGATGCCAATGGATAAGACCCAGGCAGATCCCTGCATCCACAGGGAGCTTCTGTCAGACTCTGGAGAAGCCAAGGCTCGGTGGGAAAGGGGAACAGCAGAGCAGGAGTGAGAACACACTGATCTGGGCCATATCTAGGGAAGAGCAAAGCAGTCCCTTCCTTTTATTCATCCTAAAGCTCAGGGCATGCAGAGTCTCACAGTGGCTTTGGATTCAGCCTTCCCCAGCCCTTGCTGGAGATCATCCTGCCACACATCACCATCTCCACAAACCCCGAGCGACTGCCTTGCAATGGAACCCCCAGCAGCCTCCAGGACTGCCCTTGGTAATGGAGGCAGCAAAGCAGTTAAAGATGAGCTGTTTAAAGGCCCGAGCAGCCTGGGGGGCTTTGCCCAACTCTTCTCACCCGAGGAAAGCACCGCAAGACATTTCTCTGCTTTGCCCTCACTTCACACACACCCACTCAGAAGCGGGATTTTGCTTTGCAAGCCCCATCTTAGAGAGGGGTCACCATGTTCATCGAGTGGTTTGGGCTCCACAGGAAGGGAATCACACCCTTACACCGTGCTACAACTTCACTGGGTCTGTGTGGAGTATTTTAAGGAAACTTTAAACACAGCCCACGTCACTTTGAAACACAGGCTTGAGGGCATGAACATGAAATAGGGGCTGAAACTCTCGTCCCTACCTTGTGCATGGTGGAAAACATCCTCAGGATCTCACACCAGCTTGAGCTATCAGGTCTGGTCTGGTATCAAGGGACAGTGCTGCACTGGGCAGGAGGGTGCTGCAAGGGACACGGAGGATCTTGCTCAAAACCCTTTTTTAAGCAGTTCTGGCACGTGGGATTTGCAGCATAAAACCTCCTCCAGGCTGCCAGCAGGTTGCATTCAAGCCTGAAACACAGCTTAAAAACCAGATTTGTGTGGGGCATCAGAGCGGGAAGAGCCAAGACCAGCTGGAAATCAGCCCTGGAACAGACGGGCAGAACTACACGGGAGCTCCCAGGGCAGGGGTGAGAGTGCCCAGAGCCTGGTGCTGCAGGGATGCTCAGACAGGCCAGTTTGAGGGCTTCTCGTGGCCATCCCTTGCCCCAAGTGCTCCAGAAGGGTCCAGGCACGGACAAGGGAGGAGAAACACGGGAGGGCAAAGCACACACAGCACCTGCTCAGGCTCTGCCTGGATCCAGTCAACTCTGTCAGCCTCTCACTTGGAAAAAAAGCCACCACTAACACACTTTCTCCCATCCAAGCCTCTCTCCTTCCCCTCTGAGCTCATTCATGGCTCAGGCTCTGGGACAGCTGCCGGGTTGCCAAGTCCCCCCAGCTCAGTGAAGCACAGAGCAACACGATCGGGATGATCGCCGGGCCAGCTGTTGGAAACCACTGCAGGGCTCCAAACAACCGAAGGCAAGGCAGGGGAAAACAATAAACCAGCAGAAAGCCCCCGGTTCCTTCGCCTCTGCCTGCACGTTGTGCTCTCACTGTTACCACCAGCCCTAAATGGCCAAGTGAGCCCTGGCCAAAATGACAGCTCATTATGAATATTTTAAAAATACTCTGGGTGGGGACTAAGGAGCCCTGGGAACGGGCAGTGGATTTTTTCACACCTAAGTGATTGTTTTGAATGCAGCTCAGGTCAATAGAAGTGACCTCCATCCTGACTGGGACCAGTGCCAGGCGACTCCAGCGTGAAGTTCCCCCCTCCAAGCACCGTCAGAGCCACGCTGAAGTTCATGGAATTACAAGAAGGTTCAGGAGGGCTCATGCACATTTTTATAAAGGCTCTGCTTGTAAGAGCTGCTCCACTCAGCAACCTCAACTCAGAGGCAGAATCCCCTCTCTACAAAAAAACCCCACTCTTTTTAACAGCAGAGTCACTGCATTCTGCAACAAACCCCACCAAACTCATTTAAAAACATCATTTTGTTTAAATTAAAGCACATTAAAGCAGGGAACAATGCCCCTGTGTAAGTTACAGGGAAAATGTTGTCTTCCCATGGTGGCTTGCACAGTGGGCTACCAAATGTCCTCAGCTAACACCAAACATCAGCCAAGGGACATGGAGAGGATGCAGAAGAAAAGGATGTCTGCTCCCTGAATAAGTGGCGGCCAGAAATAATAAAATTCAACAGCTCAGAAAGGAAAATGGGATTTTGGGACACAAATACCCACAGGACCCCCACTGACAGCAGCTGGGTTTTGACTCTGGCTTGTTCTTCCCAACAAAACAAGGGAAGGGGAGAAAACTGACTGAAAACGTCCATGGCAGTGCCCAAGTACCATGAGATGGTAGATCTCACCAAGATGGGGGGACACAGCACAGGCTGGGATGCCATGAACACTGGAGATGGTCACAGGGGGTGTCGTGGGAAGCTGAGGAAGAGCAGCAGCACTCGGGGAAGAACACGATATTTTCTCAGCACATCACCCTCCTGCAGCTCCACGGCCTTCCAGGCAGGTCTTCCCAGCCCCTCTGTTTCCAGCAGGCAGGACAAGGACTTGAAGCTGACCTGAGTTTGAAGCCAGCACCGGGGATAATGCTGCTGTCCCTCTCTCCCTCTGCTCTGTCTGGCAGGGCTGTCCAGGGGCAGAGCGAGGCCGCTCTCCCTCTACACCCCACTGCTTCCACAGCGCCAAGGCACAGACGCCTGGGAATTTCCCACGAGATTTTTGGTGCCTCTGGGATGGGAAGGGGGCCAGGCTGACGCCACTGCAGCACCATCAGCAGTCCCACAGGTGCCCTGATCCACCCTGAGCATCAGCGCTCTCAGGAGGAATCCCCACACCCCTCCGTGCTGTGCCAGCCCTGTGGAAACTGCAGAGCCCCGACCTGCCGGCTCTGCCCAGCTCTGCCCAAAGCACACCTGACGAGGCAAAGCCGAAGGTGCTGCTTCCCTTTACCGCCCGGAAAGAAGCTTGCAAGGACAATAAACCAGAGGGGTGGAGTTCTAGACTGTGCCTGCCATCGAGGCGCCTCCTGAGCTGTCTCCACCACCATCTCCCCAGGGCACAGCAGAGTTTCTGTGCAGTTTTTTACTCCTCTTTCCAGGGCAGCACGTTCACCCCTGTGCGGGACAGTCCCAAACAGCCTGTCCTGGTGTTCCACAGAGGAAAGGAAGGGTCTGCACTTCTGCTCGTCAGGGGACTCTTGGCTCTTCAGAGAAGCAATCGCTGCTCACAGAGTCCAGCAAATCCACGGGCTGCCACATGCTCTCAGCACATTAACAGCTGACGAGTTCATTATCAGAGAGTCTGGTCCAGCTGAACTCCTCCCTTCCTGTCCTTCGCCTTCCAGAAAGAGGGGCTCTCCCTTTGGAGAAGTCTCTCACCTACAGCAAAGGCTCTGACCGGAGAGCCCAAGGGTTTGTTGTTTTTGGTGGGAACAGGAGCCACTGCAACCTCTCTGTTCCTTTTCCTCCCCCAGCCTCCAGCAGAAGCCTCCTGGCAGCTCGTTACCCTCCTGAGAGCCCCAGCCCCCATTCCAGGCTCACCCCCACTTCTCCAGGTGCGAGACACAAGCATGTCCTGCCTGAACACCACTCCTGGGCAACCGGCTTCTCTCTCTTCCATTCCTGTATCCTCTGAGGCTTTGCTGCATGCACAGAAGACAGGACAGATGGAGAGGCTGCTGCAGCCCAGGGTGCCCTGAGGGACAGTAATTGCAGGATGAGGTAAGGCAGGAGGAAGTGGGTGCTCTGGGCTGAAGGGAAGGACAGCTGTGGCTGTTCCCAGGATCTGGAGGAAGTTAATTGATAAATACCAGAGCTGGACCTGAAGGAAAACTGGGCACTTACGGCCAAGAAAGCAGAGCTGCTTTAGAAGAAGCCCTGGCCTTTGTTGCACAATGTCCATGGAAAGCACTCACTGTACTCACGGAGCAAGAGGCAAAGCAGGGATCAGCAAACTCACACCCCCTCGCTCAGGCGTGCACAGCCCAAAACACAGCTCAGCACAGGCCTCAGCTTCCCACCTCCCAAAAAACACCCTCTCCAACACCCAGCACTGCAGCCTATCCAGTGCAGCTGCCCCTGAGGAACACAGTGTGAGAAACTGCAAGATTCCAGCCTTTCCAGGGCTCAGAGAAGTCCAAGGCACACAGCATCCTGTACAGCCAGGGCCCGTAACTCTCAGTGCCTGACAGCCTTCGAACCCTCAGGGGAGGGTCAGCAGCAAGCAGGACCTCAAGCTCTCTTTACAAAACGATATTAAATACCCAGCCAACCGCATGGGTAAATAGAAACCACAAAGCCTTCAGCTGAAAGCTTTGTAACATTCAGCAACACAACCTTGTGCTTCTCTGGACACTTGCAGCTGAAATTCAATAAAAGAGAACTTCACTGGTTCCCATCACCCATAAATTCAGCTAAACCCGACCTTATCACACAAGCAGCAACTCAGATGCAGCCAGGACATCCCCTGCTGTGATGTGGTAGCTCAGGATGCTCTGTTACAGAAAGGACTTGGAAACAGGGAAAAATAAAGGTGCAAGCCTTCAGAAAAATCAGGGTATAACACACTCACATCCTCCTTGCTACTCCTCAAGCCTTTCATCTCTGAGGTCACTGCAAGCTTCTTGCTACAGAAAGGACATCAAACAGGCCAAGAGAGCTGCTTCTCTCAACCCCTCCCAGGAAAGCTCAGCCTCTGCTAAGCCTGATTTATATAACCTTGTGCCCTCACACACCTGTGAGGACAGGTTAATTGGAGCCATAGGGGCAGCCCTCTTCTCTTCTGCAGGTGGTACAGTTTACTTTGTTAGCCCTCCTCCTCCTCCTCCTCCTTCTCCTTTCCCAAAGGGATGGCTCAGGGCACTGCCTTTGAGATGCACTTCAAAGCCTCTCCTTGACTGATGCTGGGAGATTTGGGAAGTTCTGTATTTTTCCACTTTATCTCAAAAGCTTCATAAGGCTTAGAGAGAACCCAGGGAATTACTGAGCAAGAGAACTTCTCCGAGCCACACTCGTGCACCTTAACTCACCTGTACCTGCACAAACAGCCCGTGCCATTAACACAAACCACTGGTGTGCACCTCGGGGTGCAGCAGCGGGACAAGCCCAGCCCGTGGGCGCACGCACAAACCGCACGTGCGCGCCCCCGGTGCGAACGATCTGCGTTCCCTCTGTGTTTGGCTTGGCTGCACAGCCTGCTCTCGGCGGGCTGGGCCAGGAGATATCCAGGCAAAGATAAACACCAGACAGCTGCTGGGAGCCAGAGATATTTGGTGATTAACAGCTGTGTGGAGCAGAGACCCCCGACCTCCGCGAGCCCTCCAGAACAGCCTGTTTCGCTTCAGACTCCTGCTTGTCAGGCGGAGCCTGGGACTGATCGGAGGAGGCTCTGTGGAAGTCACAGGTGGGAAACCTGATGAGGAGAAGCTGTTGCCCAAAACCCCATCCCCTTCCCGGCACTCTGGCTTTGCCCAGCACCTCATGCACAGCCATGAGTAATTATTTCAATGCTTCTCGAATTTATTTATTTATGCAGGAACAGCAAAAAGCCTGTTCTCTCCTGCTGTAACAGAACCAAATACTCCAGAAGAAGGCCCTGTAAGTGTTTCACTTGGAGCTCTTGGCAAATGGGCTCTTCTCTCCCAGTACAGGCATCCAGCAAGTGACAGGCTCGTCCTGGGAGAGGAGAAGCTGGGAAAGGGGGCTTTGGAATAAGAATGGGGCTGATATGTGAGGAAGAAAACAACAAAAAAATACTATTACTCCTTCATACCAAGAGGGAACAGAATCCCAGAATGGTTTAGGTTGGAAGAGACCTTAAAGCTCATCCTGTTCCATTTGGGCAGGGACACCTTCCACTATCCCAGCTTGCTCCAAGCCCCATCCAGCCTGGCCTTGGAACACATCTCAGGCCTTGATGCCTAATGACTGTAGCTGATCTTGTCCAAAGAGCACCAGGAAGTTCCCAGTCTGCCTTTCCCTGTTAGAAAGAGGATTCTGTGGGATTTGGCGAGATTGCAGAATGGAAATGCATCCCCCACAGCAGCAGCCCAGGGTGCCTTACACACCCCTCCAGAGCCAGAGAGTTTTGATGGAGAAAAGGGTGAGAAGTGGGAAGTTGCTCACAATGCGACTGTAAAAACAAAGTCTGGGGATTAGTTAATAATGTGTGGCCTGAGAAAACAAACACATCTCCCCATAAAGACCCTGCTTCAAATAAACTGGTGCTGTTGTCGTTAAACCCCATCATCTGCGTGTCTGTTTTCCACAGGGTCTGGTGTGAATTTAAAGGGACCACTATGTGGAGAAAGAGCCCCCAACATCATCCTTTGGGACACTTTGAAATCCAGATGTGCCTGAAAGACGCCGTGGCTTGGACTCATCCCCGCATCACATTTGTGTGAAGCTGAACACACAGAGCTGCAATTCCTTAAGTTTTTATGCAGGAAAGCCTACGCTGAAGGCAATGGCTTCTGGTCTTCAAAATGCTGAGGCCTGAAGATTCTAAATGGCCAGAAAATGTGAAAAGGCCTCTGGATCTTCTCCTTTCCCTCTTTTTCTCAGCTCTCTCCCTGCAATAGGTAAAGTTCAGACCTGAAAAACCAGGTCTAGTCCTAAACCCCTCGAGCTCCGTGGGGGAGTGGAGACCTCCATGGACTCAGGTTGCCCTTTCACGCCTGACTGCAGCTCATCAAGGCCCAGATCTAATAATGAAACAAGGAGGCCGAGAGCTCCCTCTGACAGCTTAACTGATGGGCGTAATTAGGGACTGGCCCACACAGCTTTTCATTAGTGCACAGCCCAAGACTTATTACGGCTGTTGTGGAGAGACGGTGCTGCATGGCCAGGAAAAAGCCTTTGAGGCTCCCAGCCTGCAGGGGAAAGGGGAGCAGAACAGCTTGGAGTGACCAGGGAGCTCTCCGTGCTCTCCTGGCCTCCCACCTGGCCGTCAGCGTGTTTTCAGTTGCATCCTGGGTACACCCAAGCACATCCTGATTTCACTGCACGTGGCACAGTCGTAATTTTTTAAACTTCTGCGGTGCCCTGGTTATTCCCTGGATGTTGGTGACTGCACTCACCAGTGTCTGAGTGAGTCTTGAGGCTCTGCTTCCTCCTCTCCAGACATGCTGTGTACCCCTAGAAGAGCCTGACCCTCTCTCCCCTCAGCCCAGGGCTCGCTGGTTTTGGCTGAGATTCACTCACCACCCTCCCCGAGTGCTGAGATGTCCCCCCACAGCTGTGGCAACGCTGGTACCACAGGTGTCTGCATCGCTTCCTCTCTTTTCCCTCCCGAAAAATTGAAAATATTTACTTACATAGCAAAACCTAAGCAGACTAAGAAATACACTCATTTTCCAGGTGACAGAACAGAGTCCTCTGGGCTCCCTTCCTTCCTCTGCCTTTCCAAGCAGGACTTGCTTCTCCTACATTTCAAACAAGATTTTGGGTTCTGTTAGTTTGATTCTGCAGCTTCAAGGTTTCTCACTCCAGGGTAATGTGTGCTCTTCTCGTAGCTGTTTTATAGAAGAACTTGTGATTCTAAATGGCAAAGTGAAGGAAAAGGAAGTAAACTGGTTATTGTGCCAGAAACACTCCTGGCACTCCTCCCATTTCTATTTTCCCTTACATTATAAAGCTGGAATAAATCAAAGTGAGCAATACACTGGCGAACTGATGAAAGGGGAGCAGAATCAGCACTCTGGTCCCTCGTACTGATATAAAAAAGGTGTAGTCCCATGCAGGCAGCAGTTTGCCTGAATTACAAGTGGTGGGGATGGAGAATAGCCCTGGAGTGTTTATTAGCAGTCATAACCTTAATCAAATAACACTCAAGGATATGTAAAGAAATCTGTTCCACTGCAGCCTCCCAAGCCAAATAAAGGAGTAAATGGGACTTCTATCAAAAATCTCTTTTAAAACTCATGCACGCTGGGTTCTAAAAAAAATATCTCCCTATTTCTTGGGGAACAGCCAAAGCTCCAGAGGAGCTGCCCTAGATCAAACCAGCAGCCCAGCGTGCCAGGCATTCAGCTCTGCTGGAAGCAGCTCCAGCGCTGGAGAGAGGGGATGCTCCAGGGGGAACCTGCCTGCTCGGGAGACGTGTGCAAGGAGGAGGGTGAAGAGGATGCTCTCCCAAAGCATCCAGCCAGGTTGGATGGGGCTCTGAACAGCCTGGTCTAGTGGAAATTGTCCCTGCCTGTGGCAGGGGGATGGAATGAGATGATTTTCAAGGTCCCTTCCAACCCAGACAATTCTGGGATTCCATAATCATCGGCCCTACAGGCGTCTCCCAGTTCAGAGATCTCCCTCTGCCCGTTCCACTTTGCACGGCAGGAGCCTCATTCACTCCCTCTCCCCCATCTGTGGCACTGCTTCAATCAAGGTTTGCATATTATGTGGAATTACTTGGGGGAAAAAGAAAGGAAAGAAAAGAAACAGACTCAGTGTAATAGAGGTGCATGTAAATAATCACTGCCCTAATCCCCTCTGACAATGAAAGATATCCAAGCAGAAATTGTTCGAGCCTGTAACTCAACCTGAAATTTAAGTGCAAGGAAGTCGTGTCAAAAGGGGACTTGGGTTCCCATAAAAGCCTCTCTGCTTCCAGACCCTGGGCCCCTTAGCCAAAAAACCAGAGCAAACTTCCAGACATAACATCTGAGAAGTGCAGGCCTCTCAAAGGGACTCGCTGGAGAGACAACCACCAGGAAAACAAGCGGGGGAAAGGAAGCCTCGGAGCCCAGATGAAGTACCTGCCACGAACAGAGGCACGGTTCCCATCAGAGCTGCAGCAGGCCGTGGTGCATGATCCCAGGGGGCTGGAGAAAGCCCTCTCAGGGAAGGCATTCCAAACCAGCCCAGACAGCCCTGGGGAAATTCGTGGCTGGAGTCTGTTCTCCTTCGCTCTTGTGCAACAGCCCTGAAGTTGATGCATGACAGAAGAATCCAGGAAGAGGAGACCCTGGGCAGAGAGGGGCATTGGTGACCTATTCGTGGTTTCAGCTCTCCGGCTCCATCGCTTCTATCCCACTAAGGACTCACAGAGTGTGAGGCCCTGCATGGCGTGGGCAGGGCTGGAAACCCTCCTGAAAGCAGCACATGTCACCTGGAGAGTGGGGGAATCTCCTGTGGAGCGAGTCCTCCTCTCTGTGTGAGGACACCTCAGGTGAGCACCTCCCTGGCAGCCAGCGATGATATCAAAGAGAAGCATCAAGAGCCAAATTTTGGGCTACTTTTAAGAGCAGAGGGCCAGGTCATGATCCAGCTTTTGGTTTTTCACGAAGGGAGAGCACCCCTAGGAGGGCACTGTCTTCTCCAGGGCCAGCAGCCAGCCTGCCCATTCCCTGCCTCCAGGCACCTCGCCTTGCCTGCCCTACCTCAGCAACTCCTCACGGACTGCCACAAACCCCGGTCGTTTTCCAGCCACAGAGGTGAGCCCAGGGTGTTTCAGTGTCCCCCCTCACAGCAACGCCCCGTGGTCCATCAGAAAGATCCCTCGGGGATGCAAGAACCTGTCATTGCTCTAAAGGAACCCCAAACCTAAAAAAAGAAGAGCTGCCTCCATAGCACACCCAGAAGTTTCCTCCCCAGCTGAGCCACAGGACTAGGGAGTGGTGGGGATGTGGAAACAGCATCATGGAATAATCAGAGCTGTTTGAGAGCAGGTCACAGAGACATGGAATGGTTTGGGTTGGAAGGGACCTTAAAGCCCATCCAGTGCCACCCCCTGCCATGGGCAGGGACACCTTCCACTGTCCCAGGGTGCTCCAGGCCCCGTCCAACCTGGCCTTGGACACACCTTAGGCTTCGATGCCCCACGACTGCAGCTGATCTTGTCCAAACCTGGCCTCGAACACCTCCAGAAATGGGACAGCCACAGCTTCTCTGGGCAACGCATGCCTCACTGTCCTCACTGCAAAGAACTTCTTCCTAATACCTAAATTTGCTAATATCTAACTTGCTTGACCCTCTTTAGCTTCAGACTCCCACCAAGGCATCAGCTCGTGCTCCCAGCTGCTCCTGCCTCTGGTCTGTGCTGCTCGCACGCTGCACCCTCTGCCTGCACTGAACGCAGCATCACCCTGATGGAAGAGGAATTTCTAGAGGAAAGTGTTTGGAAAACAAGGAGCAGCCTGAGGAGAGCAAAGCTGTTCAGCTGCAGGACTCCACAGTTTCCCTGTGCTGGGAGCAGTGCTGGCTGCACTCACCCCTCTCTATCCAGAGCCTCCGGACACAGGATTCCGCTGGTGTTGAATTCCCGCTGCGTGTGGCAGGATGCCTCCCCTGACACACCAGGGAGCTCCTCTCTGCTGGTTGGGAATTTCCAATGGGATGGTTTCTCATCGGAAAATGCCAATATGCTGAAATCAAAGCCCGCTGTGGGAACATACCAGTTCCAGGGAATCTTTCATGGGAAACTCTTCCTCAAGCCCAGGCTGGAGCTTTCCCCTTGGGAAGCGTGAGCAAGGGCTCTCCACACCCCACACCCCCGTCACTTGGCAGAGCTGGCGGTCCCCAGGGATGGGGACACCCTCACCCCCTCTGGATTTTCTGTCCCTCACGTCCCCACCCCCAGAACCCCTCACCGTGATGTTCCTGGCTCCACAGATTGATTTTACCCCCTTTAAAAGCTGCAACCTCCGGGGCACAGACCCTTCACCCTGAGGGCAGGACATTATCCCAGGACATGGGAAGTGCAGGTTGGATATGAAGCCACACTTGCTGGCACGTTTCTCTTCTAGGTCACGGATCCACCAGCTTTTCCTGAGAAAAACCAGGCAGAGCCTTGGGATCACCCCGAAGGAGGGCTGGAAATGGGCTCAAATTTGGGAGAAGCTCCCATCCAGGAGCTGGGCTCTGTCCTGCACGGAGCTCGCAGGGCGGTGTGGTGGCACGGGGGGGTTCCCGAGGGTCCCCTGTCCACAGGGGCTTTCCCTGGTCCCTCGGAGGCCCTGAGATGGCCGAGACAACAGCACCATCTTGTGACTCTGCCTGGCCTGGGAAAGGATTTTCGGGATGACCCCGAAGCTCCCTCTCGTGGATCTGCAGCCAGCGGGTCACACCAGCCCAGATGTTCCTCTGCAGGTCAAGGCCAGGTTGGACGGGGCTCGGAGCACCCAGGGATAGTGGAAGGTGTCCCTGCCCACGGCAGGGAGTGGGATGAAATGACCTTTAAGGTGCTTTCCAACTTAAACAACTCTGTTACTCCACGATCCCTTGAATTGGAGGGTTGGGAGCAGGCGTGAGGGCAAACCAAACTTTGCAGCTTGCCTGCTCCCCAGAACAAAAAAATTTTGGAGGAACCACTCCTGGGCATGGCAGGACACGGCACGTTCACCCCCGAGTCCATCCACAACACCCAGGATCCACACGGGGACACGGTGCCAGCAAAGGTTTATCCCTGGGGCGGGCAAGGCTGGATCTGATGGCTCAGACCTGTGGAGCACGACACACGGATTTAGGAGCTACCAGGTTCCACTACATTTGTTCCCCCCAAAAAGGGGAAGACTTTGGGTCCTTCTTGAGGTGCTCAAAGCCAAGGGAGGCGTCTCCACCTGCCCCTGTGGTGCTGGGGGCCGCAGGCACAAATCTCACAGGCAGCAAAACAAACTGACGAGGTTTGGGCAGTTTAAGGTTGTTTCAGGGCGATGCTCCCTGCAAACGCTGCTGCAATGCTGCCCGTGCCTGCCAGGCCTTCCACACCTGCAGGATCAGAGCTGGCACTTGAACGGGATTTGGGACAGAGCTGGAGGGGATCTACTCGTATGGGCTGTTCCTTTTCTTTCCCACGTGATGTCTTCCCTTACTGCAACCATTTTCTAATTTCGCATCATGATGAAATCGGGTCCTTCTGAAGTTTTCCCCCAGAAGGACCCAGAGGGCTCAGAGATTGCAAAACCTCCCGGTGCCACCTTATCTGCCAGTGCTTGTGCCGCACTCCAGGCTAAACACAGCTGCTGCCAAGCACAAGAGGTGACCTTTTCTCGAGGACAATACAAGCGTGAGGAGCTTTTTAAAGGGTGTGAGGAGCTTTAGATGTAGCTTTAGTTCGGTGTTTGCCACCCCAGAGAAGGACTGTAAGTCCTGTTCCTCGCGCTGACCTCACACCCGGATGTTTCAGGGTACCTGTTGTGTGCTCCTCTCCCTCAGCCACGTCATTTTCCTCTCGAGCTGCAGCAAAGAAGTGCAGATTTCACATAAACTCACAGAACCATCACAGTTGGAAGAGACCTTGAAGATCATCAAGTCCAACCACCAACCCAGCAACATCATAAAAATCCCTAAACCATGTCCCCAGGTGCCACATCCAGACACCACCACCTTCCTGGGCAACTTATTCCAGTGCATGACTGCTTTTTCAGCAAATCTTTTTTCAGATATCCAGTCTGAACCTCCTCTGACGCAACTTCAGGCTGTTTCCTCTGGTCCTTTCACTTGAGACATGGCAGAGGAGCCTGACCACCACCTCACTACACCCTCCTGCCAGGGAGTTGTAGAGAGAAATGAGGTGTCCCCCGAGCGTCTCTTCTCCAGACTGAACAACCCCGGTTTCCTCAGCTACTCCAGAGATTTCAGTCCTGTTCCACTCCTCCCCTCCATGCAATCTGACTTTTTCATTCCTAATCATTGTGCTGTGGAACTGTTCTCAGCCTTCCTGCATCCTCTGCCTCCCTGGCCTGCACCGCTCTCCAGCTCCATGGAGACGTTTTTCCGAGGCTGCCAGGACCTTTCCCCGCTGGAGTCAAGCCTCGCCGCGTCCCTCTCCACGTGCGCTGAACCTTCCAGGGAATATCCTGCCTGATGGCGTGCCAGCCTTGTTGTTGTCCACTATCGATGAGATAATGTCTCTCAAATCTGGATCTCTGACACGAGGGCGTTCAGCGCCCTTTTGCTTGTGGCTGCATTCCAGTTCCAGGACAGAAATGACCAGGAGAAATACGAGAAGCTAGTGGCATTCTTGGCTTGGGAATTGTTGGCCTGGCGTGGAAAGGAATGTGATCAAAAGAGATCAGTGTTATTTTCAAGGCCTTGTTGTGCGATGCACTTTCATATCCACCGTTCCTAAGAGGTTTTGGGCCCCAGGTGAACCTTGCTGGGGGGGGGG
>VZTE01000669.1:471166-500820 GCA_013397775.1 Eulacestoma nigropectus | reverse complement strand
CGGTGGACCAGGTTATTTTTGTTGACGGAGCAAGAACAGCCTTTGAAAAAGAATTGTGGTGCATCATGGCTGTTTATTCCCTGCATGCTGTGCTCCTCGAGACGGAAGAGCCAAGGGATGGACAGGAACGCATCCTGCTTTTCCAGGCAGGTGCTGGCAGGAACATTGCCAAAAAACACTGAGTGCCTGCCTCAACGGGAGACGGGGATTTTCAGCTGGTGCTTTGGAGATGCACAGGAATCTGGGATAAAGCTCTCGGAACACACGAGGAGGTGTTTGAAAGCGTGTTGAGAGTGGCAGCCAGAAAAGCCAGTTCACAGAATTCACTTGCACGGATGAAAGGAGAAGCTTAACGGTCTTGTTGGAGTGTTGGGAGCCTTGGTACAATACAGGCACGTTGGCTTTTGAGATAGTGATGAGGTGCAGTGCTGGGAACCCCCCGCCAGTCACGCCAGCAAAGCTCCAGTGCCTTCATCACTTTGTCACAAAAGCAGCAACAAGAGCAATCTCCGTCCTCTCAGAGTTACTGGTTCCAACAGCGACTTCCTCTCCCAAGGCTGCATCCAGGGAAGCAATCTGGGCGAGAAATGAGCGTGCAGTTGGGGTGCTGGTGTTTGCAGCACGTGCATGCTCGTGATGAGGGAGGAATCCAAGACTTCTTGTAGGCCTAATCAGATAAAAATCTTGCTGAAATCCCTAGCCAGCGCAGGAGCACGCTCCTGTCGCACAGATGAGTTCCTCCCGTGGCCCTGATTGTACAGGAGGCAGATAAGCACCAGAGCATCTGCTGAGGAGAGCAGATTACCCAGAGCTAATGCTCTAAAAGTGGCTGCAAACACAAGCAAACTGGAGAATACTTCACAGACAGAGCATTCAGCAGCATTTTTGCAGTAAACAAGTCACAAGAGCTCTCGGCCATCGCAGGGAGGGGAGCTCAGCACTGTTGGCT
The DNA here is from genome assembly GCA_013397775.1 of Eulacestoma nigropectus. Lineage (NCBI taxonomy): Eukaryota > Metazoa > Chordata > Aves > Passeriformes > Eulacestoma > Eulacestoma nigropectus. The sequence goes on along the minus strand of VZTE01000669.1, from coordinate 499,871 downwards.
GTGCCAGGACTTGTGTCCTGCATCCTGTGCCAGCCAGGCTCAGAGAGGATGAGCCCTGACCTGCCAACCTGACCTCAAGGAACCCCAGCTCACCTCCCGTGGCTCTTTCTCCCCATCCTGTACTGCGAGAGTGCCCGGGACATCCAGAAATGGCATCACTTATCACAGAATCCCAGAATGGTTGGGGTTGGAAGGGATCTTAAAGATGGTCTCGTTCCAGACTGCCCACCATGGGCAGGGACACCTTCCACTAGCCCAGAGTCCTGCTAGTGAAGTCCAGGGGATTTCTCCGAGGGCTCATAGCTGCGCTCGGGGCGCTGTGCATGTCACAGCCTCACAGCAATCAAGTGAAGCTATTAAATATCAATCACTTCCCATGAAGTTGACGTTTTTAATCCCCACGCTGCCTTCTCTTTTCACACACTGGTGACTGGGGCCTTTCCCCACTGCGAGGGCTTTCCCCCCCTCGCCTTATTGCTCCCTCCCACTCGCAGCCGAGAATTAAAAGACATAATAAAGAGCCCTTGAAGCGGATGGGGGGTTGGGAGCGGTGCGTGAAAAAAAAAGCAGGTCCCTTGTTGGAGCCAGGGATTCATCTGCCTCTCCCCGTGGAGATGAAGAGGCCCTTTCACCCCAGCAACCAGAAGGTTGAAGCTGGATATGTGCTCAGCAGCACGGCCGGGGCTGGGAGCTGCCAGCCTGGGGTGTGACGGCGGTGACATTTCTCCCTCAGATTAGAGGGCACGGTGCAGAAACGCATTAGAGTTGCTGGGGAGACTGTGCCTTCATAAGGCTGCACGCTTGGGAGCGAGCTGGGGTAGCTATGAAACGGGGCCCAGCGTGGCTTCCAGCCCTCTCTGCAGATCAAGGTTAATGAGAGCTCCCCAGCCCGCCGTGCCCACCGCGCTGTCCCAGCACAGACCGGACCACAGGTGGGAGCCCAGCGCCTCCAATATCCCCACCCAGTGCCCCGCTTTGTTCTCCGCTCCTGCCCGGTGATTTTCATTACAAATATCCTCTTATTGTGCGCTCACGGAGGGAGAGGGAGGCGGGAGAGGGCCCACACAAAGAGAAAGAAAAAGCTGCTTGCTAGAAAACCAGTAATTACAGGGCTGGGGCTTTCCTGGAGGAGGATTCATATGGATTCGACATGGCAGTGCTTCACACGTACGGCCCCTCCAGGGGCAGGCTCCCGGTTTGATTTCATTATCAGCAAGCTGGGCTGCCGGGGACTTCTGCCCCGAAATGAGCTCCCAAAAAAGGGAAAGTTGCACTTCTTTTATTAGTGGCTTTAAAAGCAGTTTTGCTGCTGCCCCCAGAAGCCTCTGCCTTTGCTCGGGCACAGGATGGGAGAGCACAAGTGCCACGAGCTGGGCTGTCAGCGCAGCCTGTTGTGGCCAGTTAGTGTGGGAAAACTTCTTACAGAATCCCACAATGGCTTGGGTGGAAGGGACCTCAGAGCCCACCCAGTTCCACCCCTGCCATGGGCAGGGACACCTTCCACTATCCCAGGGTGCTCCAAGCCCTGTCCAGCCTGGCCTTGAACTTCCAGGGATGGGGATCCACATCTCTCTGGTTTATTATTTATAATATTCATTTAGCAAAATCTGGTTGACTCAACCCTTCCAACATCCCCTAACCCCAGACACGAGGAGACTCTGCTCTCACAAATAAGTCAAATTTCTCTTTCGCAAGGGAGGTAAAACATGATCCAGGTGTAAATGGATGCAGATAAAGTCTCACAGGAACCAAACCTGACCTTTATGTACTCCCTCGTCACAGGTACTGGGGGGTTGTCCCTGGTTCAGGCTAGGTGGGGCAGCTCAGCACCCAGAGCATGGCAGTGTCGGGATGTTTGCACAGCTCTGGGTCAGGTACAAACCCCATCTGACACCTGGGTGAAACGATGGCTCAGATTAACCAGGGCAGGTCCATGCAGGAGCTCTGAGAGAACCCAGCCTGTCCCCTCCCTGCTCAGAAAGCGCGTTAGACACCTCTCCCCTTCCCTAATGCCTCCTCACACATTGGACACAGACCTGAAAGGGGGCCTGTTTGGGGTCACTTTACACCATTTCTCTGGGAAATGCATCTCAGGACCAGATTTTCACCTCGCTTGGTGCTTTGCCAACAACTCTGGGACATTTGTAGGACACCTTGCAGTGGCAGGGCTGATGACGAGACAGAAACCTAGAGGGAAGATGTTTCTGCCATGAGAACACACACTTTTAGGCAAGTTACCTTGATCCTTTGTGGCTTTATGATGTGCACAAGACAAGGAGCAGCACATCAACGCACTGTGCAGTCTCGGAGGTGAGTACACTCATGTGATGACAGACAGTAAGAGATCTGCTGTCACGGACACAGCCCCCAGGAGCAGAAGTCTCTTCATTCCCTGTCAGCTCACAAACAACATCTGCCTCTGTTCTTGTGGGTGTCTGGATCCATTATTCCTGGAACAAATGCAAACTGGAGTCTGGGTTTCAGGTAACCCCAATCTGCTACTAAAAAAAATCCCGGAATGGTTTGGGTTGGAAGGGACCTTAAAGATCATCCCATTCCCATTCCACCCCCTGCCATGGGCAGGGACCCCTTCCACTGTCCCTGGGTGCTCCAAGCCCTGTCCAACCTGGCCTTGGACACTTCGAGGGATCCAGGGGCAGCCACAGCTTCTCTGGGCACCCTGTGCCAGGGCCTCCCCACCCTCCCAGGGAACAATTCCTTCCCAGTATTTACCCAATTCTATCCTCCAGCTCAAGGGCATTTCCCCTTATCCTATCCCTACACGTCCTTGTGAGAAGTCCTTCTCCAGCCTTCTTGGGAGCTCCCTGAGGTACTGGAAGGTGAGCACTGGAAATGAATCCCAGGTTAATGGTTTGGCTCCTCACAGAGACAGGCTGACTCACAAACTCAGACCCCAGCCCAGCATTTGGTTTCCAAACACGCCGAATGTTGCTTTGGTTCTCTCTCTTAATTCCCATCGTCTTTTCTTTCTCTCTTTATTTACTTCTTAATTTCCATGGGTCTTAATTTCCTGCACCCCGAGCCCCGCTGAGCCCAGGCACTGCCTACATGGGATTGCACTCCCCAGCCTTTCCCTCCTCAGGGAAAGGTCAGGGATGGAGGTTAGCGTGGCGAGAAGAAAGGCAGCAGCAGACAGACAGAGAGCTCTCATAAAGGTCTGGCTGTGAGCCTCTCTGAGAAAATGTCAGCTCGGGGAGGCTGTAACAGCTTTAATCTGCAGTACAAGGGGATTAAAAGACTCGTTCTCACAGGACAAAAGGGGACGGAGGGAGCGGAAGGAGCGGAACAAGGGGAGAATGGAGCCTGCAAGGGGAGGAAGGGAGAAAGTTAAAGAGCTCAGCTCTAAAGAGCATCAGGGCTTAAAGAGCTCCGGCTTGGAGTGTAATAAATGTGAAGTGGCCTGCACAGAAAAGGGGCTTTGGCCAATGGCTTGGCTTTGCTCTTTCACACTAAGCACACACACTTCAGGCTGCTTCAGGCAAGGCAACTTGTTATGTTTGGCTTTGTTGATTTTCAGGGGCAAAGGAGTAGGAGGGGGAAGCAGAAGGTTAATGAGGCTCTGCCAGATGCGACACTCAAGAGGAGCAGTGGGCACTCTGTTTTAAACAGTGGTTTAGGGGCTTTGATCCTCACCCCTGCTGTCCCTCAAACCCTCCTTGTCCTTAAGGGCCGGGGAAGAGTGGAGGGGCCTGGGAACAGGAAGGAAGGACGTGGAATTGCGGGACGCCGTCCTCAAGTACTGCTTGAGCAACCTTTTCACCCGCTCAGCAAGGCCGGGAGAGGAAGAGTGGGATTGAAAGGGTAAGGAAAGAAGGAGACTTTAAATACTTCTCAAAAGGAAAAAAAACAAAAACCAACTCAATGCATCAGTTGCAGGAGATGTAAAGGCCAAGGAGCCACCAACACAGACAAGCAGCTGTGCTCCAGCAGGGAAACCAGGCACTCCAAACCAGCTCAGGTACTGCAGGAAATGGGGGCTCTCAGGGCTGGACCTCAAACCAAGGCAGGGCTGCTTTGCCTGATGAGCAAGGTTTGGCCATGGCAAATATTCTCGAAGGCAGGAGGACTTTCCCCCCCATCAAGGACATACGTTAGTCTGCCAAAATCTTTGAAGAAATGACAGGAGTGGAAGGTAAGACACCACCCACGAGTCCTGAGTTTCTCCCACGAACACACCAGCCTCAGGAACAGGCAGAGGAGAAAAGCAGGTTTCCAGCAGCCCCTGAATTAAACAGGACTGTAACATGTTCCCTCATCTTCCTCGTCACCCACCTTCCCAGCTCCACAGCCTTACGAGCCAGGAGAGATGCTCCAGGACAACACTGGGCACAGTCAAATGTCTGAGGCAGCTCTTCCCTGTTTCAGCAGCTCAGCACAGTGCTGGGGCCTGGCTGGTGCTCTGTGCACAAATTCTACTGAGAGGAGAAAAAAAACCAACCCACTTTGTAACCTAATAAGCAAGTTCCAGACAGGAATTAAAGAGTGTAGCATATCCAGGGGAGACAGGGGCTGCAGTGGCATTAAGGTAGGAAGAATATAATTACCTGACCTGGACTGTGGCCAGGATAATGGTGTTCATTTATTTCAACAAAGCCAGAAGTGCCAAAACCTGCATTTTCCATTTAAACCCAGATGATGGCAAATCACAGTGCCCTGATTTCATTCTTCCAGCTTTTGGCTGGAAGGAACAGTCTTCCTGATAGGGGTGAGAAATCAACACCCACCTCGTGTGGCCACGATGGCAGAGCTCACCCTCAGCTTCACTTGGGAAGCCCGATGGCATCCCAGAGCCATTCCCGGGGATCCTGAGGCAATGCCTGCATCTTGCAGCCCCAGAACACCCTCCCACTCCCCACGACTCGGCCGCAGGCGGCGAAACCACACTCGGGCACAAACTCAGCCACGGGCTGGGAGCACAGCCCCGAGTTCGATCTGGTATTAATTATCTTGTTCTGCAGAGATAAATGCTTAATCCTCTGGCTGTTGACACTGGAAATGGCCCAATCTACCCCGGGGTGGATATGATCCCGGGGAACTTGGCTTCAGCCGTGATCCCACATCATGTGCTGTACAAATGTTCGCTGGCTTGCAGGGAATGGATTTCATAGGGTGTATGGGCTCCTTCCGTGGCACAGCTAATCCAGAGAAATACATGACCCAAGCACTCATTGTATCAGGTTTTTCTTCCTCTCTCTTTATTTTTTTTCCCCTTTGACATAAGACTGTGCATTTCACGTGGAATTCCTCATTTTCAGACATTCCCTATTTCCTTACAGCTTACCAGCTTTCCTACTCCAGCACTGAGAGCAAGGAAAGCTTCCGGCAGCGCTGCCCAAGGGATGTGGAGATGGGTCTGCACAATCCCTGCTTCTAGGGGAGTCTTTCCCTGTTTTCCAGAAGAAAGGCAAACGATCCACATTGCTTCCCTGGTTTTAGACTCCCTGGAAAGCCTGAATCGAGGAGTTTGTGTCAGGGAGAAAGCAGCAATGCTGGTGAGGTGGGAAACTGCTCCGACTCCTGACCAAGCTTTAAGGACTTTGGTCCTTCCCACGCCTGAGCAGTCCCACTGTGTGCCAGGAGGGAAAACCACTGTCCCACACCCACTGCCACCCGCCCTGCTGCCCTGGCCATGCATTTGGGACACCTGGGAAACACCTCCCCCCATCCCACTCACACCCGGCCTCTTCCCCGCTTGTTCTCCTCTTCCCAAGGGCTGCCTCAGAGACCAAAGGCAAATTTTAAACTCTGACAGAGAAATGAGTTTGAAATAAAGTATTATTGCACACAAGTACTTGGGAGTGAAGGTTTGCTCCCCATTTAACAATTAAACAGATCTTCCAGACAGCACAATTCCACACAGACTCCAACAGCAGCACCACAAATAGCTGATACAAAGGGTTGAGTACAGGAAATAGGACAAGGAGTTCAGTGCATGGCGGGACTTTTTTCCCCTAAAAACACAGTTTAACAGTTATTTAGCTTAGAGTGGTGCCTTGGAGCTCTACACCACTGCACTCAGCCATACACAGGAGCAATCCCTGCTTCCAGGAAACTTCCAGTCAACGGCGGGAAACTAAGGAAGAGGGAAAGGAAACACTTCTCCACAAAGTCAGCGAGTGGTGGGCTGGAGGCAGATCACACACAGCCAGAAGGACCTGGAGAGGCAGAGCTGAGCACCCACCTGGGGCAGGTACTGCTCTTTACCTAACGTGACACCAGGCTGCAACCCTTCACCAAGATCAAATCTGGCTGCTCTCACCACCCGCCCTAGAGAGGTGGCTGGAGCCTTCTGCAAATTCCTTCTGCAAATTCCTGCAGAATAAAGGGAGCTTGCTGGGAATGTGACACACACAGAGCGAGCTGAAGCTTTTTTGTCAACATTGTTTGTTTTACCGAAGCAGTTTTTCTAGTCTTACTCCAATGGACATAAACTTTCAGCCCACCTGAATGCAGAAGTCTGTATTTGCCACCATTGTGCTCAATTTAATCCCAAAATTACAGCGAGGCAAAGGACTCACAGTAGAAAAAAGGCTGAGCTTTTAATTGGATTTGTTTTACTCCTTAACAACACGGTGTGCAGAGAGGGGCTCTGCTCCTGGGCAGCTCCACCTCAGCTGTAAGGCTGTACTAAGATCTCCCAAGGAGAGAATGGCAATTTGAAGCCCAGCCAGAGAGGGCATGAGAAAGGGCTCAAAGCCCTCATATCTGAGACAAGAAAGGGAGTTCTGGAGAGTAAAACAACCCTTCTGCAACTCAAACTCCTTAGGTCTGCTCCCAACTCCGACACTGACTCTCAGTGCACGTAAGTAAATCTAATTTATCTCTCTCTGCCCCAGCTCTTTGTATCTGAACACAGAGGGGGATGTTGCTGCTGGGACAACTCCAAATCACTGCTGCACCATCCCAGCAAAGCAGCAGCTCCCAAACTGGCAGTGATCACAAATTATTTCCACCAGGAGGACTGAATATTCAGTCATTTGCATGATTTCAGAGGTGGGGTTTAAAAGCAGGGAGAACTTGGGCTTCCTGGCAAAGGAGAAGTGTCAGCTCGTCCTTCCAGTGCCACATCCAGTGCGTGTAGGGACTGTTCCAGACTTCTGCCGTAATCTGGAGCTGGCAGTGGATAACCTGCACTCCATGATCCTCTTCAGCAAAGCCTCTTTATATTATCCCTAATCAATGACAGACCCCAGTCCTGGAGCCCCCAACTCACACAATTAATTAGGAAGCAACAGCAAACGAGCACACCAGGAGCATCTGGGAGGCCACCAGGCACAACAGGGCTCTGCTGCATCATCTCTGGCTGGTGGCTCCTTCTCCCCCTCCTGACAGCTGGGGTGGTGAACGGAAGCAGGAGGAAAGGGGCAAATGGGAGCCTGGCAGTGAAAGACAAGGCGAAGCAGCTGCTCCAAGCAGATATTTAAGGATATATCTGAGTCCTGCTTCCTAAACTGCTGCTTGGCCATTTGGGATTATCCCAAAGAATTCTCCACCTAATCTTCTCTCTTCCTTAACACACACCTCCCTTCTTCTCCAAGCAGGTGGCCAATCTATCATCTCCTGCTGAGAAGTGGCTCCAGCAGTGATGCAGAACTGCTTTGCTCCGTGACATTGGATTCTGCCTGGTCTTGGGATGTCCTGAGAACTCCCCAAAGATCTATTTGCTGGCAGCAAGATGATCCCTCCCGGTATTTTCACACAACAGAAGCACAGAGCAGCTCACTCTGTGCTGAGTCCATCATTAAGCAGCTCCTTTGGAAAGAGCAGGACTGGCATGCTGGAGTTACACTGCCTTCTCTCCAGACATGCCACGGAGCATCCAGCTCCCACAAACAGCAGGCAGTCTCTTCCAGCCTGGCATTCCGTGGTTCTGTGAGATGAAACCGTGTGGTACTGTAGCACAGACACGACAGGGACCCTGCATGGTTCCCTCGTGTGGAGTCTCCTTTGGTCTGCAGAGGACACCTTGACCAGCCAAGTCCAGCACTGGTCAGTTTGTATTTCTCCCAGAAAATACACCAAAGCAGGTCACCAAACTGGTCTGTTGGTGCATGTTCTGAGTCCTTTGCTCTCCCAGGAACCTGACTGCTGAGCAACATTAGCTCACAAAACCACTCAAGTCTTGGACAACCTGGAGAAGCAGCTGCCAAATCCATGCTCCATGACCTGAGGGGCTTTCCAGAGCCCTGCACGGAGCTGCTGCAGCAGCAGGCACAGCAAACCAAAGCCCAGTGCCACAGCACTGAACAGCAGAGCTCAGGCAGTGCTCGCAGGCCCTTTCCTGGGGTCTCACCCACTGGCTGTCCATGACACACATCCAGGATTCCCCCAGGCTCCAAGGGACTCAATCCTCTTCCAGAGCCTCCTGTGACAAGCACGTTTGTGTGGGAGCTGATTCACTTGCTATGTCCCACATGGGTCAGCTCCTTTTGTCCTGTGCCTTCCAGGTGACCGTCCCAGGGACTAAAAGGTGACTCGGAAAGCACAATACAAGGGAATCCTAAAGGCCAGCCAAGCTACTGTTCCTCCCTAGGCTGAGGAGAGTCTCTTTCCCAGGATCACAGTCCACCCTACTGCATCCTAGAGCAGTGGCAGGGAGCAGGAGCTGATCTTTGTCCCTAAGGCAGGGCAGCACCTTTGACCCCTGCTCTCACTGCCCAGGTATTTGGGCAGCTGGGATGCTGAACTTCAGGACCACCACATCTTCACACTCCATCCTTTCCCCATCTTCCTTCTGTGACACAAAGCAGGGACAGCACTGCACCTCCCTTCGCCTGTCCTGCAGGAACGTTCATCAGCAGGGTCCCATCACACCAACTCTCTCGGTGCCAGGTGGACCCTGAAGCCACAAAAGCAAATCTCCTGTGCTCTCTGCCTGGAGATGTTAAGAGATGTTCAGGAAGGTGGGCCAAGACCACAGCGTTTGTGGTTCCTTCTCCAACGGGTCAGGCCGGTTCATTCCAGGCTCTCCATCGGGTCAGCAATGGAACAGACACTGCACAGCATCTTCAGCCCTGGGTTTGATCCACCACCCAGCTGAAACAGAGAAGCCTGGAAGCAGCTTCATTTAGCACTGGCTGGAGAAATTCCTTACAAGAAGCTCCCAGGCACATTCAGTAAAGGCTGAAAATCCAATCATTCCATGCCTGTGGCTGCTCCTCTCCTCCACTGCTGAGGGCACCAGCCCCAGTTAAAGTGCTGGGACACCTTTGTCCGGGCCACTGCAGGCACACGGTGTGGCAGCTGCAGCCTCGGGCTCCTTGCTGGAGCCCTTCAGAACCAAGAACTCCAGCAGAATGTCCAGGAGGCAGAACACCAGGTGCCTGGAATGGATAAAATACAAAGCTTAGGCTGGTCAGGGCACAGGAGGCAAAGCTCAGCACAAGGAATGGGTGTTCCAATGCTCCAGGGGAGAGAGGAACAATACTGCGTCCCAGAAATGTTTTCTGGAGCGGTTCAGCTTTTTTTCACCTCCCCCAAACCAGTGGGTGCTGAAGCTGCTAAGCAGCACAGAAAACACAAATGCATCTTGTGTTTAACAGGATCACAGGATCACTGAAGATAGAAAAGACCTCTGAGATCGAGTCCAACCTGTGCCCGATGCCCAGCTTGCCAACCAGACCAGAGCACTCAGTGCCATGTCCAGTTGTTCCCTGGACACCTCAGAAGATGGGGACTCCCAACACCTCCCCAGGCAGCCCCTTCCAATGTTTAACAACCTCTTCAGGGAAAAAATACCTCCTGATGTCCAGTCTGACCCTCATTTCTCTGCTGTCCATCACCAAACCCTTTTTTTCCAGACTTGCAGCACTGGGAATAGACAAAAACACCCCCTACACAGAGCTGCAGCTCCTCCCAAACCAAACTAAACCAGGATTTGTCTTACTTCCCTGACATCCACTAACTAAGCAGGCCAAACAACATAATTAACATGACTGGCTCAATAATCTGCAGCCAGACTGAGGTCCTGGACATGCAGATGCCCCCTGATATTGCAAGTCTGGAATAACAAGCTGGATGTGTTCTGTGCCAAGCACTGGGAATCACACGGCAAAACCCCGGGCACAGCTCTCAGACCCCATCAGAGGCACCAGGGTAAAGAACACAATCCCATACCTGTTGATCACAGGCTGGCTCAGCGACTCCAGCACCAGGTTCCAGCTCATCCGACACTTACTGGTCCCAAGGATTTCTTGGATCACGTCTGTAAGTGTTGGAGACAAAGCGTTAGGAGCTGCGTATTCCCACAGGTCAGACTTCTCCTGGTGGGTGCTGAATCAAAGCTTGTGATGGTGCTCTGAGCCTGGGACAGGAGGGGGTGCCAGGAAAGCATTCCTGGCTGGAAGGGCATGTACTAGCAGTGCTTTTTCATTCCCAAAGGATAGTGAGGGCTACACTACATCAAGGAGTTAAAAGTTCACACTGCACTCACATGGATTAGGCAGCAGCTGCGTTAATGCCAAAGGTCCCCGTGTCAAACTTCAAGAGAGGCAAATCCAGTGCAGCTGGGCTCGGGATGTCAGTCCAGTGGAAAAGCCACAGGCTTTGCATGGTGACTTTCCTCACCATGGGACCCTCTGGCAGCAGGTGGGAGCAGAGCTGTCCTGAGCCCTGCCTGGGTGAGGCGGCTCAGCAGGAACTGTGAGCACTGAATCATGGCCTGGCTACGTCCAGGAATCGCTAAGACACACATCCCTTCCCTCCGAGCTGGGCTGCTTCCCAAAGCCTTACACAAACTATCCAGAACTGGAAAACTCCGGGTTTTGCTTGCAGGAAACCATCAAACCTCAAGGGTCATGAAGGTTTCCCAGTGCCTTGGCACGAGCAGGCTCCATCTCTGCATTTAACCACATTTTCAGAGATTCCGGTGCGCTGGAGCGTTCCCCAGCCCCTTTCCCATCCCACGGGCAGCTGACAGGTCTCTGGGACACACTTACTGGGCAAGATGCCCATCAGGCTCTGCAGGGCCTGCTCTGCTGTTGCCTTCTTCTGCTCCTCTGTCCTGGGGGGTTTAGGCACTGCTGGTAAAACTCCTCCGGGCCAGATGGATTCCTGGAGCAACTGGAGGTACTGGACCCAGCGCTGGGTGCAGGTCAGGGTAACCACCTGCACTTCCAGCCACCTGCAGGAACAGGGAGACAGACAAAGGTCAGGGAAAGTCTGGTGTGGGACCAAGTTGGGATATTTCCGCCCATCAAGAGCCCTGGAGGGGTAAATCAGCTTCCTGGATTCGTTAATGTGCAGTTTTCATGTCTGCACACCAGAGATTTTCCTAAGTATTAATTAGCTGAGTTTCCATGCACCAGAAGTAGGAGATGTTCCCTGTGTTATACACAAACGTGGGTAAAGCAAAGGCCATAAAAAGCCCCGTCACCCTGCTCATCACAGGAACCCAAGTGTATCACTGGTCACTACAGGAAACCCAGCTCAGGGATACGACTGGCCTGAGGCTCCTAAGTTATCTCCAAGCACAATCTGAGACAGAGCTGGAGGAAATGGTGTTTTAACTACAAACAACCCCCAGGAAGGACTAGAAGGACATGAGCCATGTTCTGGCGGCCTCTGCTCCTTTTATCAGTCCCTCTGCTACCAAGACAGTCAAGGATGTCTTTCCTGGAGACCAAAACACACTCCAAGGATGGCAAGCCATGAATATCTTGATGCTTCACCCCCCTCTCATCCTGCTGTCCATCCTGCTGTCCATGCTTCCCTGCTGTTCAGTCCTGCTCTGCCCACCGATGGCAAGCAATGAAATCACAGAATCCCCAAATGGTTTGATTTTGGGACTTTAAAGCTCATCTCATTCCACCCTGGGCAGGGACACCTTCCACTATCCCTGGCTGCTCCAAGCCTCGTCCAACTTGGCCTTGGACACTTCCAGGGATCCAGGGGCAGCCACAGCTTCTCTGGGCACCCTGTGCCAGGGCCTCCCCACCCTTACAGGGAAGGATTTCTTTGTTCCGCTGATGGTCCCTCCCACTGGGTCAGGACTGTGCCCTTTTTACAGTAACCACCTGCAAATCCCCAAATCCCTGCTCCACAGAAGGGCTCGGAGGCGTTTGCAGCTGCACTGGGATGATGTGTCCCCACCACCCGAGTGCTGGCCAGGGACAGTTCCTAAATCAACCTCATGGACCCTCTTGCCCAGGCGTGAAATCCCTTCCCATGTCACAGCACAAGCCACAGCTGTCAGGCAGAACTTGCACTGCCTGAAGTCTTTTTCCCCTGAGAATTAGGAGAGGCTGGGGATGAATCCCACAGAGGCCACAGGATGGTTCCCTGGTTTAGCAGGACTCGGGTGCCGCTGGCCTCACCGGCGGGAGGCTCCGGAGCAAAGCTGGGAGTGCCGGCACGGCGCTGGGCGAGGGAAAAGGCTTGTGATTGCACCAGTACTTCCAGATTCCCAGAGGAGAGGAGTCAGCCAGCGGGGCCAGGAGACCCGTTCCTCTTGGCAGCTGGTGTTCGTGCTTGCAATTCCGTCACCACTACGCCCCGGCAGCTCCAAGTACATCCAAGAGCCCTGCCAAGGCAAACTTTATTTAACCTGCGCTCTGCCAGACTGTCTGCATTCTTCCTGGGCGAGGCATTCGGGCCAAGGGTGTCCTTCCCCCCACGACTGGGGAGTCGGGAATAGCAACAGCCAAAGGTGAGCAGGGCAAAGGAAGCAGGTTGGCATCATGTGGGGCAGGGCTGCGGTGTGAGGATCCCTGTGTCGGCAGGAAATGAGGTGCAAACAGCAGATCTTGAGGGATGCACACCTAGGAAATGCCAGCTGGAAAGCAAAGGACATTAAAAATCCTGGAAAGGAGCCTCGGTGCAGCGGTAAGGCCTGGCAGGTGTCAGAGCAAGGGACACAGGGGCTGTTCCCGGTGCTCCCAGCACCCGCACTGGCAATGGGGAAGCGCATCCTTCATGCTCAGCATCACCATGGACCTGGAGTACGGATCTTGCTACAAGATAATGCCCGAGGTGCAAACCTTCCACCTGTCCTAGAGGGCAAAATGTCACATCCCAGTCCTGCCTGGGAAAAGCCACGTTGGAAATAAAATTAGAAGGGTTTTAATCTCCAGCCATCAGCAGATTTTAACACTCTGGATCATGTTAAACCCTCCAGCTATTCCCAACCAAATTAAAGTGTTAAACTGTGACTTCTCTAGGGGCAAGAGTTTTCATTAACATGGTTTTTCATTAGCATGGCTTTTCATTAACATGTTGCCTTACACAACCTGCTTTCCTAACTGAGAAAACATCTGACAAGCAACAGAAGTTCAGAGACTTGGGGACAGAGCTGCAACAAGTCAGCCCTGCACCAAGGGGGATCAGACTCAACATTGACTCCAAACTCATTACAGCAACAGCCACTTTCCAGCCTTTAAAAGGCTGCAGAAAGCAAAGAACAAGCTTTCTTTTTTCTTAGAGACATTCCTAAAATAGCAAAAAATCAAGAAGTAGTGGACAGAGAGAAAGTTGAACCTACAGAGGACAGCACACGTTTCCAGACAGCTCAAGATCAAGCTGAGAACTGACAAATGCTGGAAGGCCCCGTACAACCAACCTCCTGTTTCCAGCTCATGTATGTCCATAAAAACACCAGAATTAGGCAACAAGGCCCCCGGGTAACACCTCCAAATGTGATCACATGTGCACATACTGTGAGCAGGCGAGTGCTGACAGGTTTTGATTCCCACAGTTGTGCAACACCACTGATGGATTTTCTTCCCGAGTCTGGCAGCTCACTGCCCCTCGCATTGGGAAGCACAGGGCAGGATCTGGGAATGGCTCCATGGGTCTTGCACAGCTCCACACAAGCTCCTGAGAAGAGGCCAACTTGCCCCAGTACATGGTGCTCAGACAGCTGGGGAAGAAGCACCCAAACCCACAAAGTTTACAAAGAAAAGTGAAGGAACTAAACAGGAAAGGAGACAAGAAAGAAGGAGAAACCAAAGCCAGGTGCACACGGAACACAGAGCGAAGCACCTCTGCTCTGGGTTCCCTCTTGCCAGTCTGTGAGTGTGTGGAGCCATTCTGAAGGCACTGGGAAGAGGAGAACTGTCAACACCGTCCATGTGGCTCTAAATCCACTCTGGGCGAGCAGCTGGGGCTTCAAAAGATAATCTCAGAACAGACTGACCTGAGTTTTCCTCCCTCCTCTCAACCACAGCCAACCACCAACACCCATTTTGGGGAATCACATTCCATCCCAACACACACAGGGGCAGCACCAGCAGCATTTCAACTGTGAGGAGCAAAGTAATTCACCGAACCACAGAGTATCCTGAATTGGAAGGGACCCACAAGGAAAGTCAAGTCCAACTCCCGGCCTTGCACAGGACATCCCAAGAATCCCACCTCGACTCCCACAACTGTAGCTGCAACTCCAGGAGAGTCACACCAACGTTATTGAAAACTCCTGCCTGAGTAAACCCCAGAAAATGGCAAATTGACCTTTCCATCACGCAGACTTGTTGCACCGAGATTGGGATGAACACTTCAGGATCTCCAAATATCTGCTGGTTCAAAGCTGACCTTCACCAGCAGTTCAGAGATGATTTTTTGTGCTATTAAAGGCCTAAGCATTTGAGATTCATGTGCCACATTGAAAGCACACACACGCTGCTCCCAGGTAGAAATAAATCCACCAAGAAACATAAATAGACCTCTCTTTTTTTATTTTCGGATGGCTGATGAGTTACTATTTTCATTCTGCTATTGCATGAAGAAATAGCTTTAATAAGAAAGAAAAAAATAAACCCATCACAGAACCATCTCCTTACACTTCAGCTGAGACCAGAAATAGATAAAGCGACCTCCTGGGCTCAGACACTTGAATGCTTTGATAGTGCCCAATGCAAGGTCAGACTGCAAAGGCTACTGAGGCCTGGAAGATAATCTGGAGGTGCATAACTTGCCCATGCTGTAAGGGACCTCTGTTTGAAATAGCTGCTGCTGGAGGAATGAAATGGCTGCTAAAAAAGAGCCAAATTAATGCCATGGTTTAAGCTGGACCTCCAAGGTCAGCTGAAGGGGTCCATTATGATGACAAGGCCCTGGGAATGAAAAACCAGGGCTGGGGGTGCATACCTTGGCCTTCCTTCGGCTCCTAGAAACAACAAGGGCTGCTAGGAGGGAGGAAGGGCAGGCTGAGAGTCAGGAACAGGCAAATGGGCTTGGTTTTACCTGGCCGGATCCACTCACTCAAGGGGACTATGCAGAGGGTTCGCCTGAGGATGGAGAGAGCTCAGCTCAGCAAGTAAAGCCTGGACAGGTTGGACTTGCTTGGTCTGGACAATAAAAATGTGCTATGAATGAACAAAGAGAGGTAATACTCTCCAGATTTACAACCACCTGCCACAAGTGGGTAAAGCTCTGCTCTTTTTGTCCATCAAGGTGAGGATAAGAGCTGAGATCACTTCAGCTAAGGAACAGTCATGTTAAAGAGGCTGATTGTAATTGAAATCTGAAGCAACAGCAATTGTGATTTCCTCAGACCCAGGGATTTTAAGGATTCAGACCAGCACAAACTCAAGACGAGGCTAGAGCTAGAAGGTGACAAAGGGGAGAAAGTTTCTCTGCTTTAGTTGTATAAATACAAACAGCTCTACAAATACACGAGTTAGCACGTCCAGCTCAACACTGACTGTTCCCACCCCAGAACACGGCCTCCCTTTCCCTAAGGAATGCAGTGTGGCTATCCAGAAGCTCAAAGGAGGCCTGTGGGACCAAGGTAGTGAAAAGGTTTGAAGAAAAAAGCAACATCTGGAAAACACGAGGCATTCAAGCAGGACTCTGAAATCAAGAAAGGTCGGTGCTTAAATCACCAGACCATCCCTCCCTCACCAGTTCTTGTTCTCCAAATTCCTCCCCAAATAATGCTTTGAACCACAAGATTATCCTTAACTCAAGGGCTCAAGAGGAGCAACATTTCAATGCTTTGACTGCAAAATCTTTCTGAGGAAACCTGGTAAAAATGAAGCAACAGCTGCAGTGGGCACAGTAAGAATTGAAAAACACAAATGGAGCGTTTTTGCCCTGAGGCTCAGCTTTCAGCACCTGCTACCTGAGCCTAAATCCACCTTCTCACACAGCAGAAACACATGCAGCATGCTCAGCTCAGCACCTTCAAAGCAACCTCACACTTGTCCGGGCCGTGGGTAAACCCTGTGCTGAGGAAGGAAACAGGAAAGAAAAGGGAAGAAAAACCTCCATTAAATCAAAGAACACGAAGCATCCTGAGGCCTTTTAAACTTCTGCACAAAATGAATTCTCCTTCTTGAAACGTTCCTCTCCTGCTGCCCTATGGACGTTCAGAGCTGCGAACAACCTGTCCTGTACCTGGCTGGGGACATCCTGGGCAGAGGGATTTTCCTACCTGCTTGACCCAGGCAGAAACCCTGGGAGAGGTGGGTGTGCAGGACATCTTACTGTGGGGCAGAGAGGAAGAAAAATTAATCATTCCCTTCTGTAGGCAATCATTCATCCATGCGGGGAGGAACCCACACCTTGGGTGGGATTTCTGTGCCATTTCACGTGTTGCTCCCTCAAACACCTGCTGCAAGAAGAAATCATGGAGACTCACAGGACTCCAACGTCTTCACCCCACAGTGAATTAACCAAATTGCTCTGGATTTTGCTTTTCCCAACCTAGATCTTCCTGCGATGCCTTGGGGCTCAGGGAAGGGGGGGAAAGGTACATGATTAAAATAATCGCCCCCAAACCTCCTTGATTTTTCACAAAGTATCCTGGCTTTTGATAACATCTTCTTCAAGTATTTATTGAGCCAATTAAGCTCTCAGTGGTGCCCCAGGGAGAGGCCAGGCTGTCTCAGCCAGGCTCTGCTTGGAGCAATTGCTTCATTAGCCCACTTCAGAATCGAAATACATAAACCCACTATTAACCCTTCAAAAACCAGGGAAAACTAAAACCAACAGGGAGACATTACTTCCTCTCAATCCTTTTCTTCTTTGTTCTGTTTGAAACAGGAAGTTGTTGTGCTTTTTTAAATCTAGGAAGAAAGCTGGCATGTGTAACTGTTGAAACAGAATCAGAGTTAAAATAATGTTGCAATTGTTATCAAAGCATGGAGTGCTGGCTTCATTCTAGTGGCTGTTTTTGGAAGAATGCTGCTTCTAGAAGAGGCAAAAAAATTTTGTTTGGGACAGAGATTCAAAGCCAGATCCAAAATTTCCAGGTGCTTGGAGACAACTGAATCAAGGCCCATTTCCAAGCTGATTTTATTTACTTTACATATACACACGAAGACACACAGAGTCCTGAAATCGCTTTTACTGACATACCACAGGCTGCAATTCCTGCTGCTCCTCACGGCTGCAACACAAACAGCCAAATCCAGAGACGAGGAGTAAGATGCCATGAGGTTGGTTCCCCTAATTCTCAACTCTGGTGCTGCTTTTAGGCTTGTTTTTTAGGGACAGGGACTTTGCTGGGCATACCTGGGCCTGCCAGCACAGCCCCTGTGTGTGCAGCTGCAGAGGTCCTCACCGAACATGCCCAAATCCACTCCCCAGGGAACAAACCAGGAGAATGAGAGGATTTAGATGCTCCAGCTGCATTGATATTGCAGTTCTGCCTGGTTGTTTCTACCAGCAAAACTGAGAGGCACTGCCTGAGGCTGGATGGTACCTGCCAGCCTGGAAGCCAGCGAGAAGTGGGAGCACTGTCTCAGCTGTCAGACACGGCCCCTCCGTGGCTCCAGGGCTGGCAGAACTCCCTGCCCACGGGCACTGTGCTCCCAGCACTCCCAGCCCATGGGTGCTTGGCTGCTCCACGTTTACTCAGGGACACTGAAGAGGGTCAGGCACCACTATTTGCTGGTGGCACTTTCCAGTCAAGAGGATCAGGGTGGCTGCCAAGGGTCTTTGTGCCAGTTCTGTTGGCACAGAGATCAAAGAAAACCGAAGAGAAAATCAGAAAAAAGCACCCAGCCAGCAGCTCTCTGAAGCTCCAGACCTCCTTGACTTACAGGTGCCCGTGACACTCGGCCTGACAGCGACACACCAGAACAGCCCAACACCAAGGTGACAGCATCAACGTGCAAGGACCAGTTCACAAAAGCATGATGGTCACCTGCAATCACTCTCAAAGCATCCCTGGCTCTCCACCCTCAGCTCACACAGACTGGAATATCACCTCCTCAAATCTTCCAGTTTTGCCAGGGGATGAGGGGACATGGACAAAGCCTGGAGGAGCACGGGAACGACCCAAAACAAACAGCAAGCTAAGCAGGGCTCAGCTCGTGGGTAAGGCAGGGATGATTTGCATTTATTTTAACTCATGCTCAGTGGAACATGACACCATTAACGCTGCCTGAGTAGTTCCACACGCTCCTTTCAGGGCAGGCACTTCCAAGCCTGGCACGGACTCTGTGCCCCAGCCCTGCTCAGGTTCCAGGGCAGACAGCCGGGGCGTGCCAAGACACCTTCCCCCCACTCAGTGGTTTGTGGCCATGGCTTTCTGTTGTGCTGCATGGGAAGGAGCCAGGAAAAGCTTACAGACCAGGACCTGCCCCTCGAATACTCCCAGGTCCATCCCTGGGATGCTGCCACTCTGCTGGGGCTCCCCTCTGGAAGGGGAAGCAGAGGTGGTGGCTGTCACCCTGGCCCCAGCAGCATCCCCAGCTCCGCAGGGCACTGGCAGACCCCAGACCTGTGGCCCCTGTGCCGCTGGGGACAACTGAGGGCGGGGTGTGGGGTCACAGCACGGCGTGGTTCTCGTGTTTGCCCCGTATTTTTAACACCTCTTTGACTCACAAGGCTCTAAAAAGCACCCAGATTCTCCAAATGCTTCTTCGCTCTTGCACCGAACACCCCCGGAGCCCAGAATAGCCCCATCTCCTCCCCTCTGCCAACAGGTTCCTGCTGCAGCCTCCCAAGGGAGGAGGGGATGAGCCTTTCCAGCCCGCGGGAGGGAAGCGGAGCCGGACAGAGGCGGGAGCAGGACAGCGCGTTTGTTTACAGGCACGGCCCCAGCACGCAGAGAGGCTGCTGGAAGCAATCCTCGGCCCCAGGGTCATTCCCACTCCCAGCCCCTCCACCTCCCCTCCATCCGCCTCTCCTTTCAGCTCCAAAAAAGGATCACTCCCTGTTACATAATGGGATGAGCGCAGTGCGGATCCGGGCTCGCACACGCGGCCGCCCTTTACTCAACAATACCTTTTTCGGTCATGGAGCCTTCCTCTCCCACTGCCATGGAACTGCCAGTCGGGGAGACAGATGGGGCCTGGCTCCAGCCACCCCAGCTAAGAAGGGGGGAAGGAGGAGAGTGGTGGGACGCTCCTTGCAGAGAACAGTGAATGGAGCAGGTAGGGAGGCCCCATAATCACTTGATGTCACTGCCAGCGCAGGGGAGAAGGTCCTCCACGAAGGGGACTGGCTCTTGGGAGAAGCTGGATCTCATTCTTGGTGTGGGTTTTGTTGGTTTGTGCCCGTTTCTATCACTCTGCACTGTGTCTCATGCCAGAGCAGAATCATCATATTGCAGCTGCAGGAAGGCAGCAGGAGCAGCACCTTCTCACCAAATGCAAGCTGGCAGAGGAGAATCCAGCAGTGCCCTCCAAACACTGCCAGGACACCTTTTCATCCCCTACCACCTAACCCAGCCACTGACAGGAACAGGAAAGGACCTCATCTCTTGAAGGGATGATGCCCACTCCTACTTTGTGACCAGCAGTGGCTGGAGACACGATGCAAATCCATCTGCTGTCCCATGTTTGCGTGCCTGTTCTCAAGAAGCAGGAGCAACAATTCCTAGATTAGCAGATGCTCCCAGAAGAGTTTCTGGTATTTTCCCCACCTGTAAAGGGTCCCCAGACACAGTGCCAGCCAGAATGGCAGTGCCAGGTCTGGCCGAGCAGTGATCAAGTTGTAAATACTTAAATGGAAGAGAAATGCCACCAAATCCACACTGTGTCCCTGGACAGGCAGGTCTGAGCTAGAGAGTTTCTGGTCTGCTCAGGACAGCAGTGACCACCTGGGTCAGGAACGAGTACAAGTCTCAGGGATAGGGTGAATGGCAAACCAGCAGGAGAGCTCCCCATTCCCAGTTCTCCTCCAGTGTAAGGGTAACTACAGGCAACAGAAATGGGAGGAAAATGTTCCCTGCAGCAATTCAGGTGCAACACCAAACTCCTGGCAACAGGTCAGTCCCCACTGTGCAGCTCTTTCCCCTGTCCCCTGGGATTCCTGATCGTCCCAGAACAAGAGCAGAGCCAGCCTCAACATGTGGATTTCAGCACGGACACAGGGTTTGTTCAAGAGGCTGTAGTTGCACCCTGAACTGATGGGGACACCAAGAAGTCCCAGGGCTTCCCCACATCACCCCCAGCCAAAGCTCTGCCTGCAGCACGTGTGGGTTCACTCTGACCTGTTCAAGTGGAGCAGCCACAAACACATTCCTCCTCACTCTAATCCACCAGCACAGCTCACGGAGCTCCTCCACCTTCCAGACCAGGCATGTGCTGTGTGTGTCCCAACTCCTCTAGTGGAAAATGCCAATGCCACGTGTGGGTGCTGCAGGCTCCCTGGGTGACCAGGACACAGCTTTTAGGAGGTGATGATGTGCCTATTCAAGCTCTCATACCTCTGTGCTTACACACAGGGATTGGGTTGCAGCTTGTTCCCAAGAAACCAGACCCCATTCTGGAGAAGTGGGAGCAACCCCCACCTCCTGCCACCGAAGGAACCAGGATGGAAGGACGGCAGTCCCTGACCTCAAAGCCCTTTGGCAACCTCTGCTGAGGGCAGCTTAAGTTACGAGCTCGGTTATAATGTGCTGCCCTGCACATTCTGACACTGGCTTTGCGTGCCTGCAGGAGAAGGAAGGGCACAGGAGTGGGAAAAGCACTGCTCCAAGACTCTCCCGAGCCCAAGCCCTTCAGGGAGGACTTTCCTTGTACTCTAAAAAGCCACATCCTCAGCTAGTGATAGTCACCAACCTACACCAAAAAACAGGAATGCTCTGTTTGTGTGTCTTGGCCTTGAGCCTTACCACCCAGAGGCACTGGCCCCAGGAAAGCTTGGCAAGTCCATCCCAGCTGGAAAGGAAGCCTGTCCCTGCTCCATGTGTGGGTCCCTGCCCCAGGCACAGGCAGAGCAGAGGGGTGCAGCAGCGAGAGCAGAGACCACACTCGGAGCTGTCACTGACCAGTCTCTGTTCCCTGGGCCTGTTTATTCTGCTTCTGCAGAAAGAACACGCTGAGGCCCTGGGCAGCAAGAGACCAGGAGGCCAATCCTCCCCGGAGAGCCACGGAGCTGGGCACTGCTGCCCTTGCATCAGCCAAGACTCCCACCCCAGGGCTGGCTCTTCCCTTTGCCTGATACCAAGGGCCAGGAGGCTGCCCACTAGAGCTACACCAGTGCTCATGGGGAAAACAGCTCCCAGTGCACATCTCCAAGGTGTCTCCTCCACATACATGGAGCACCTGCTGCACAGAACCTTGCTGGCTGATGCACACGCAGCATTCATCTGCACTCAGGCACGAGCTCCACTTCCCACTGTGACTCCAAAGGGAATGCCCCTCACAGAGCAGCCAGGGTGGTCACTCTGGCCTTACCTTTGAACCAGGGTCCCAAAGATCACGTTGAAGACCTTCTGGATGTTCTCTGTGCACAGCCAGCTCCAGTGATCCACCAGCACCAGACGAAGCACGTCCAGGGCCAGGTCAGCCAAAGCTGTCTCGGAGTCTGCCAGGAGGAAGAGGAGGGGCAGACGAAGAAGCCACCTTAGGGCAAATCTGGTGAAAAGCATCACCCCAACCTCATCCTTTTCTCCCCAGCCTGGCCCTTTGTGCACACACAGATGACCTGCTGCAGCTCAAAAAGCCTGAGACCCTGCCCTGCCACTCTTTGATTTCCACCTCATCCATGCAGCCCCAGTCTCCCACCAAGGGCTGCACCAAAGGCTCAGTTGCTTCTCAGTTGAACAGCAGGATTATCAAATCCCAGTCCATGCACAGGGATGGCCCATGTGCCCAAAACAGGTGAGAAAGCAGGTGGTGAATGTAGCCAGGAAAAGGTGCACTGCTGAGGACTATTATCCCAGTCTTCCCCATTCCTTTCCCCTCTTCCAACAGTTTTCCAGGCTCAAGGCTCTGTTGGTGGCTGTGGGCTGCCATCGTGTGGCAGATCCCAGCCTTGGCAAGAAGGTGGATGAAGCACATCTGGATAAACCAGATTTACCAGTTAAAACATAAACCCAGGTATCGCTGCTGTCACAGACCTGGGACACCAAACCTCCCTCTGATCCTCAGCAGGATGGCAAAGCCTTCAGCAGTAACAGTTTCTACTTGCTAAGGAATTACTTTCACACTGTTCGGCCCTGAGGTGTTGTGCTGAACAAGCTCATTAATGTGCCACAAAGCTGCCCCTGACAGCCACTCCCAGGCCACCACCCCGACCCGAGGCTGCTGCCTCAGCTCTGTTGGCCAGGTGAGGTCCTGTGCAGCAGCCTTCCCTAATTTGGCTCCCCTGATGCCTCATCTTCCAACCTCTCTGCCCACAGACAATTTACACTCACGATTTACCGCTGGAAATAAAGGGATGAGGGATTCTGGACCCCACACCTCTTTCTTCCCTCCTCTTCCTAAAAGCTGGATTAATTAACTCCAGGATTTCACTTGGAAAAGACAGGGCACTTGGCACCTCTTGCTCTGGGCCATGCATTAGTTACTCCTCACTTGCTTCCTCTTGCCAGTGCAGAGTCTGCAGCAGGCTGTTCCCCGTAACCTCATCCAGGGAGCATCCTCAGCAAGCTGTTTATTCCCATCCAAGCCCTCTTCCTCAGAGAGCTGCTGGCCAACCACTTCCCAGAAGCCACTCCACGAGCAGACAGGGACACGGGTTGCCTTTTTATCCAGATGTTTGTTCCCTTCACCCTGCCAGCCCAGCCTGAGGCATCCCAGACCTGCAAGAATTTGACAACCCTGACATTCCATTTCCCTCCGAGTTCAGCTAACTTGGCCTGCTCTGTGCAGAACCCTGGCCTCCAACTCCAGGTCTGCTTCCCCAAAACCACGGGCATGTGATCCAAGATGACAGGCAAAGCTGGTAGCACAGGCTGCGTTTCAGAACACCAGACCTATCCTGTCACAAGCACGTGCTTTCAGTCAGAGCCTGCCAAACTTGAACCACTGGAGAGAAGTTTTTGGGAAGTTCCAGCTGATACAGCTCAGCTATTCCAAGAACAAGATTGGAGAACATATTTTTGCACGTGTTCAGGATAATCTTGTAACTGTTTTGAGAAGCTGGCACCCCTGTGCTTCAGAGGAGGGTTCTAGAATCAGAAAGGGAACATCATTCCTTGAACTGAGATTACATTAGTGCTACTCCCATTAAATCTAGCCAAACTTCATCTCAAAAGGTCCTTTTATAGTGTATGGACATATCAAGGCTAACTCAGAACTACCAGGAAACTGTAATTCTGCCAATTTTTAGTCTGTAAGAGCTTGATTTTAGAACGTTGCCAGTTTAAGCACCATGTCCTTAAGAAACTTCTTTGTGCAGTGACCGAGCTGAGCACACCAAGGTGAAGATCTGCAGTGACACGGCTGAGCCAAGCCCAGTTTGCTCCCACCAGCAACAATGCCCAGAACAATCACCACACAGGACAGGAGAACCTCATCTGCTTTCCCTTCAACCAAGATGCAACAGGCAGGAGAGCAAGTCCTGAAGACTTTTCAAGCTGAACCTGCAGAAGTTGGAGCTGCTGTGGTACCGAGGGAGAGAAATTCGAGCACCAACAGCGGGGCTGAGCTCACCAGAGTCAGTGTCCGGATGTGCTCCCTGCTCTGCTGGGCTCAGCCCATCTGTTCCTTCTTGCACAGAGATTTCCTTGGCTTCTCTGCCTCCCTCGCCTTCAGGAGCTTTGCTGGGGACTGCTTCCAGCAGCTTCTCCTGCTTCTGGATGAAGGACTCCATAGCAGCCAGCGACAGGGTGCCAGAGACCTACGAAAGTGCGTTAGTGCCACACAGCCTAGGGTCTGCAGTGCCCAGACAACCTCCCACCTCCTGGTTTGCACCCAGGTGTAGCCAGCAGCACAACCAGGGCTGCTCACTGTCCTTCTGCAAAGACCTGGCACGTGGCAACAAGGCCGCAGCAGCCACAACCCTCGTGTACGTTGATTATTCCCAAACAAGGCAGTGACTGGGATTGTGAAAGGATTACAAGAGGATCGGAACTTACAGCACTGCCCTCCCTGATGGAGTACACAATCCTGTCATGAGCTTCACTCACACTCAGCACTGGAGTGATTTTACTGGATGAGAACCTCAGTCTGGACCTGAAAAGGAGAGCCACGGCACAGTCAGTTTTCGCTACAAGCTGCGAGTCATGAGTTTTCCAGCCTCAGCCAAGACCCAGGACCTGTTATAGTTGTCCACACCCAAGCTAAGAAATCTGACCAGACCTGAGGTGGTTCAAAAAAGCATCTGCCTCCAGGATAACTAGGAGATGGCAGTGAAACCACACAACAAAAGCATTAAAGCACTTTTCCTCACGCACACCTGAGCTGAATTTCCAACATTCCACAGAGAGGTGTCACACAGAAGCTGATAGGAGGATGTAGGCAGATATCAGCAAGGTGTGAGCACTGCAGCACACACAGGGAAGTGTTCAGAAAAGCCTCTGAGATGAAACGCACTCAGCAGGATTGTGAAATCTAATTATAAACACTCACAAAAAGGAGGATATGAAAGGACACTGGGTTTTGGGACAAATTGTAAAATAGCCTGTTTATCATTAAGGAATGTCCTTTTCAGCCAAAATGGCTCCAAACTTGTACTTTTTTAGTTTGTCTTTTTGTCCAGAGCAGCTTTTTCCAGTAAAGCATCACTTTTTGGGAAGAAAAAGCCATACTTGTGTAGAAATCTTCCCTTCCTTGGTGAGGGAAGAATCACTGATGAGCACAATGAGACTCGGCACTGTCAGCAGCACCAACACTTGGTGAGGAACATACATGAAACAATCTTAAATATTACTCATAAATAGCCATTTAAATGTGTTTTGGGCAAGGCCAGTGTGGAACACACGGGAGAGGCAGGAAGGAACTTTCAGGGAGGTAATTTACAGCTGTATTTTGCAATCACTCCTTGCATATATAAGCAATGCACATGCTGAAGGTTAAAAAGAAATTCCCCAGGAGCATCAGTGTCTCTGCTGGCAAATGGCAGCACCTCAGAGCTTCCTGAGGAAGAAACCCACCTTCTGTGGAAACCTGAGCATTCCTGGGAAACCCTTTACATAAAGAGGAACTCAAACAGCTGTGTTCAGCAAGGGAAGGAGAAATTATTTCAGAGTATGACAGAAGTTACTACCCAACACATCAAGCACCACGTCAGTTCTTCCCCACGATGGGCTCAGTTCATGCATTAATTCCTTGTTCTGCAAAGCTGAGGGAGCCCTTACTTGGTCACCTTCTTCCCATCTGTCTGGGATTTCCCGTCCACTTCCGACTCGCTCAGATCCTCTGTGGGGCTCTGGGGCTCTGACCTGGGGAATGCTGTCTTCAAGGTGTCCACGATGGCATTAACAACGATCTGCAAAGCCAGCACTGCCTTTCATTACCGGATTGATCCTTATTACATATATTGGGGGGTTTGAGACTTGCACTGTATTCTCTATTAAATAGGTTCTTTAAGGTGAGCTCAGACCCTCTGTAGCTTTACGGGTTTCTGGGCAGGCTGAGCCCAGCTACAAAGGAAGGGTTTGGCTCCTAGGAGACACTGAAGCCGAGGAAGCAGCTCCAGGGGCAGCTGGAAGGGGCTCAGGTAACCGGCTTCCCACTTTTCCCACCTTGTCTATCCTGGAGACAACGAAGGGCTTCTTGACAAAGGCAATCCTGGCATCGGTGTTGAGGGCGAGGAATTCCTGCACCTCCTCACTGTTCGCAATCTCAGGGACTGCACACAATTGCTGCAAGGACAGATGGAGATTTAGATCATTTTGGAGTCAAGCTCCCAACCTGATCACGTAACATGGAAGAGACACGGTGGGCTCCACTGCCTGCACAAAGCTGCCCAAAGCTCTCCTTTCAGCCCACAGGGGCACACAAATATCTCACCTTCAGGAAAGATTCCAGCAGACTTTTCCTGGCTTCCACTTTATCGCTGTCCATGTTTCCAAATGGGAGATCAGGGAACAGTTTCTTTGGGCCTTTGATGTCTACAAAGGAAACAAACCCACCGGCAAGCTTGAGAAAACTGCAAAATTACAATAACCTTAATTTAAAAGATTTTTAAATCTTAACATTTAAAAATTTTGAAGATTAAAAATTAAAATTTTTAAATCTTAAAATCTAAATACAGATTTTAGTCTTTATCAAAACCTTAATGCTCTAGGGATTAAGGCTATACCCAGACACTGCCTGGCATCAGCCCAAGGCAATACACAGACACCAGTGTTTCTATTCACTGTTATGCTGCAAAACTACAAAGCCAGGTGCTGAGGAATGGGAAAAGGAATGTTTTGAAACACTGGAGTTTGCTTCCAGAAGAGATAAATCTTTCCTCCAGCCAGCTCTGCATAGAATAATGGAGGACGTGGGCAGCAGACTCAGCCCAGCACCCAGAGCTGCAGAAGCAGGGCAGGAAACCCTCAGAGCAGAGGAACATGGAATGGGACGAGAGGGAGAAGGATTTTTTAGAGAGCTGCTGCAGGCACTGACTTTTCAGGAACTTGCGGAGCTCCGGCTTCTCCTCCAGCCTGGTCTGGAGGTTGAGGAACTCGCGGTAGCGGCGGTTCACGGTGTGATAGGCCACCTGCTGGAGGCTGCCCGCGGCCTCGCTCTCCAGGGCTGTCTCATACTGAGGAGGAAGGCACAGGCACAATCCTTACATGTCCTAAAACAATCCTGGTCCCTGCTGGCCCCTCAGTACCCAGGCCCCACCCAGCAATTCCTCACATCAACCCTTCCCTGAAGATGAAGGAACCCCTCATGACAGAACAAAAGCAGGAAAAGATTCAACCAGCCCCACAGGACCCTACAGGAAGCCCTACGCCAACACCAAACAGCCAAGGCGCCCGGTATTCCCCCACTGCCAGACAAAATTTATTGTGGAAACACACCCAGAGCAAATCCTCAGCTCCAAACACCAGCCCAGGCGGTGGCAGGGATCTGGGAAGGGGGTGACTGCCAGGGGAGCCCTTACCTTGACGGTGTACAGGGTGTAGGGGTGGAAGCCAGTCCCGCTGTGCTCCCGGGCAGTGATGGTGCCGGTTATCCGCAGGTTCTGGATGACGACCGGCCCGTCGGGGCTGCTCAGGGGCTCGAAGCTGAAGGTGCTCACGGAAGCTGTCGGGGAGGATGAGAGCAGGGGCAGGCTCTGCCCGGGCTCTGGGGGAAACTGTGGTGGGCCCTCCGCTGTGCCTACATCTCTCCCCAGGCTGGAGGGTCTCTGTGAAGAGAACCTCCTGGGAACAGCCGGGCTTTCCTCCTCCTTCTCAACCGCCGGCTCGATCTGGATGTCAGGGCAGGAGCTCAAAGCAGAAGTGGGAAGCAGGCCAGCATCCGAGCTGGGGCCAGGGCCCTGGTCCAGGTGCCCCATGCCATCCTCCGAGGCAGCTGGTCCCTCTGGCACTGAGGGGTCCTGGGGGAGCTCATCAAGGAGCTCCCCAGCGGGGGAAGGTGCCAGCAGCTCCACATCCTGGCCCACGTCGGGCGCGGGTGATTCCAGCTCCAAACCCTCACAGGGGAAGAGGGATCCCAGGGCTCGGGGGCAGAGGAAGGGTTCCTCTGCACGGCATGACCTGCTCACCTCCTCTCCCTCCTCTCCAGCAGCCCCCGACTCTCTCCTGAGCCCCTCTGGAGCCCTCGGGGATGGGGGTAAGCCGGCAGGAGCCGCGTCCGTCTGCACCGGGAAAGGCAAGGAATCCGGCACTGGCGGTGCAGGGTGGGGCTTCCCACCCCGGGGCTTCTTGGAGAACACCCCAATGAGCAGCAGGTTGATCCAGTCGGGATCAGACATCTTCCTGATGGCCGGCAGCAGCACGTTGCAGGCCACCAGCTCCACCACCACGAACCGCCCCGTCCGCGTCTCCAGGTGCGGCCACGGCACCAGCGCCCGCAGCAGCGCGTCCACAGCGGCCCGGGCACAGCCCACCTCGGCCGCGGGGCTCAGCAGAGCGGGATGCGGCCCCGCCAGCCGGCTGTACTCCCGCCACAGCGTCCGGCCGCCCTTGGGGTCGGCCCTCAGCGCGTCCCGTGCCCGCAGGAAGCTCTGGAGGTGCTGCCCGCAGAGCAGCAGGAGGCGGCGGGCCAGGGCTCGCCGGTCCACCCGCCTCATCCGCCGCCGCAGCTCCGCAGCCAGCCCCAGCATGGCCCTCTCCACCTCGGCCTCGAAGGCCGGCTCTCTGCTCACCGTGCGGTACCAGGAGGCCACGAAATCCCGCACCACTTTACGGACGGTGCTGGCGATCTCCTTCTCCAGCCGGCCCTCGTCGGCGGGGCTGCCGGCCGGGGCCCGCAGCGAGCTGACGAAGCGCTCCAGCCGCAGCCGGCGGCCGCGGGGGCCGAGCGCGGCGGGGCCCAGCCAGCCCCCCAGCACGGCCAGCGCCCCGCACAGCAGCCCCAGCGCCCGCAGGTCCAGCAACAGCTGCAGGGCCAGCAGCCAGCCCAGGGCGACCACCAGGGCCAGCAGCGGCCGGCGGGACCCCGAGGGGCCCCGGGGCGGCCCT
>VZTE01000669.1:364922-471129 GCA_013397775.1 Eulacestoma nigropectus | reverse complement strand
GGTGCCCGGAGGGGTGGGCAGGGCGTTGCGCAGCTCGATACCTCAGCAGGGCTCGTCAGGGCCCCCCGGACTGGGCTGCTTGAGTGGGGATCGGGGCTCAACCACCCCGAAAC
Organism: Eulacestoma nigropectus; assembly: GCA_013397775.1. NCBI lineage: Eukaryota > Metazoa > Chordata > Aves > Passeriformes > Eulacestoma > Eulacestoma nigropectus. The sequence goes on along the minus strand of VZTE01000669.1, from coordinate 471,016 downwards.
CCCGCCAGGCGCTGGGGCTCACAGAGCCCAGCAGATGCGGAGCCCTGACTGGGCCCCGGGGCTCAGCTGTCTGGGACCCCTCACCGGGCCGCGGGGCTCCTCAGCGGGCACTGCGGTGGTCAGAACGCCCCGGACCGGACAGCCCCGGACCGGACAGCCCCGGACCGGACAGCGGCGCTCACAGGGCCCAGCACACCGGGACCCCCGGCTGCGTTCTGGGGCGCAGCCTCCCAGGTCCCCCACCGGGGCTCGCAAAAGACCCCCACAGCGGGCTCTTCATCAGGCACCGAGAGTGGTCAGAGCCGCCCCAGACCGGGCCCCTCACCGAGCGCCGGGGCTTGCACGGCTCAGCCCCTTACCGGCACGGGGACGCACCGACCGTGCTCCTCACCGGGCACCGAGGAGAGGCACGGATCCCCCCAAGCCCAGTCCCTCACCGGGCACTGGGGCTCACAGAGCCCAGCAAACCGGGGCCCTTGATCGGGTCCCCACCGGCCCCGCCGCACCGGGCCCGACTCACCGCCCGGGCTCTCCGCCGGCACCGCCCGCCACTTCCGCCGCCACTTCCGCTTCCGGTCTTGCTCTCCCCACAGCGCCCCCCAGCGGCCCGGAGGTCTCACGGGAGGTCTCATAAACCAATTTACGCTCTAAAAATAAAAAATAATTATTAAAAAAAAATTAAATTCCTCAGCCGCGCGAAACAAGCTTTTTATTTTATATGCGTTAGGAAAAGTATGCAAGCATAATTTTATATTTATAGATTTTTTTATGATAAACACTGTTGTTATTCGTATGAAAACAGAATAAAATTGAATTTATTAAGCAGGTATTAAAACTAGGCAAAAATTTCGCGTTTCTACTATTTAAAGTAAAGAAGAAGTTGTGCTGCTGATGCAACTAGGCAGCTCTGCTGCGTTCCAGGTGCGGAGTGCCCTGGAACACACCTGAGCCTTGTTACCTCATTAAGGAACAATAAGAAAAAGAGGCGTGATTGGTGAGATGGGAGTGAGGGTAATTATGTACAGCTGGTAATTAGTGGGGTGATGCTGCTCAGCTGTAACGGGACCGGGGGAGCATCAGCTTCGTGTTGGTTCTCTGTGGGTGTGGGAGCTCCTGGACACAGCGTTGGGGTTGCTCCTGAAGGAATTTGGGCTTAAATGTTTCGTGGGTGTTCAAAAATACACCTGGCTTTTCTCCTGGTGTGACTATGGAGGTGTGGAGCCTCTGGAGACCCCAACTTCTCTCTAGAAGAGACTCCCCAGAGCTGCTTATGGAGCTGCAGGGGACACCCCACAGAAGAGACAACAGGGGATGGCAGCAGGACGAGACATCACTGCAAAAGCGTAAGAGAAATTTTAAAAACTCTTTTGAAACCACTTTGGGGAGCAGGGGACTTGAGGGGGGTCCCCACTGCCACCAGAGTCCTGGTTGCATCCAGGTGTTGGAAGAGTTTTGGGAAAGTGTTGATGCAGGAGCTGTTTGCTCGTAGTGGGATTTGTGTTTGGTGCTGAGAAGCTCCCCAGCTGCGACATCCACCGCTTTCTGCTGCTTCTCCGCCTGTGGCTGTGGCTCTTGGGTTGGTGTTAAGTGCAAAAAATAATCTACAAGTAGGAATAGAGGTTACTCCTGCCTGAGGCAGCGGGTGCTGGGTGGGACTGGGGTGCCGCAGGTGTCTGGGATGGGACTCGTGAAGTGGAATTGCTCAGTTCTAGTGAAGAATTTGGTAAGACTCTAAAAGTTGCCCCAAATATGTCAGTTTTGAGAATGCCTTTTAGCTGTGTGTGAGTACTGCAGGAAGAGAAGGCACCAAAGAAAACTGGCTTTAATCAAAACCTTATTTTTGAATCAAGATCTTTCTGCTTGAATCAGAGTTTGCATTTTTTTTTTTTTTTTTAAAGGATGATATTTTTAGACTTTTAAATGGGCTCTTTGCGGCCTGCATCCTCTAGGAAGCAGAGGGGTGATGCTGCAGTGCTGCATCCCTGCCCATCCAGGGGTGTTTGTGGGTGCTGGAGCTGCTCATGCTGTGCCCCTCATGCTCTGGGTGCTCCCACCCCTCTCTTGTGGGTTATCCTGTGAATACTTTTGTTAAAAGGGCTCCAGTACCTGGTACCCTGTGTCAGGTGGGTGTCAATAAATGCTGAAGCAGCTCTGATTATGTTTTAGAAGGAAAATGCAGCTGGCTCCGAAGTGTGCTCCAAAATACACATAACTAAGGGACAGCCTGAATTTTTTGGGTTAACAAAGCTGAGCAGCTGAGTCAGGCTTATCCTGCTCCAGGATTAAGCCTCCAAGAGATTCACAGCCTCCTCTTCTGCTGGATCTCACCACGCTGGGCACGCTGTAGTTAAAACCCTGTGCCTCAGTTTGCCCTTTACCTCCAGCCCTTCCCAGCCGTTTCCTTTCCTTCTCCAAGCGAGATTTGGGACTGCTGGAAGCTTCTGCCGAGCCGAGCAGCCTTGCCTGTACATCAGGATCCCAGAGCTGGAGGATGCTGAGCTGCCAGAGTGATGCCAGCGCTTTTTAATCACGATTCCAGCGGTGACAAACGTCCCTGTTCCCCCAGTGGCTTTTTTATTGCGGGTGGGAGAGGTCCTTGGGCAGGTTCTAACTCTTCCTGCTGCGTAACTGCGGCGTGAAGGACCCGTTGGGAGCTGTTGTTCCCGACTTGGGCTGGGAAGCGAGGCCAATTAAGAGTTTAATTTATAACAGGTGCAGCCCAGGAATCTGACAGCTTATTATTAATGGAGAAATGCAGAGCAGAGCGCACGGCACAGGGAGCAAAGAGCCTCGTGGGCTCGGGAGGGGAGATGCTCTGAACAAAGCAGCTCCCGGTAACCCTCTGGCATGGGAGTTCTCCCCAGTCCCTGGTATTTGGGACTGAAACACCTGCCTGAGGTGCTTGGCCTTTCTCGAGCACCTGCATTCATTCAGGTCACAAGCACAGGGTGGGGACAGGGAGGAATTTGGGGGTCCTTAAATATTTGTGCCCATTTTTGTTGCATTGTGCTTTGTTTACCAGGCCGCTCTTGGGAAGGGCTGCAAAGCTGCTTTGGGGGAGCTTTAAGGGGGTGGATAAGAATTTTGCTGGAAACAATGAACTGCCTTGAGCGTGTCATCACCTAGAGCTCCTCCCAAGGAGGAAAAATATCTGCAATTCCTTGTTTTGACAACAGTTTCCTCTGTGGGAAGTGACTTAAAGTGCAATTTCTCTTCTTGCCACTCGGGTGGTGTGCCAAGGTGCTGCTGAAGCAGGCAGCTTCACCCCAGGGCTGCTCTGCACCCTTTTACCCCCTCAGAAAAAGCAGGACCACCTTAATTGCATGGATGGGGAAAGTGGGGCAAGATAAATCCTCTCCCTGATCATTTTCTGTAGTGGCACTGGGGCTGCTGCCCATGTTGCTGTGCTGTTTGGAGGATGAGTCTCTCCTGAGCCCAGCTGGGTCTGCCTGAAGACCTGTGAATAAATGGGCGGTTGTTTAAAATAAGGACTGGGAGGTGGAGAATGGGAGACTGACACCAGAATTTTCTGTGGAATTAAGAGGGTGTGTGAAGCTTTTGGGATGATTTTCTCAGCTTGAGCTCTGACTTGATCTCCACAGCGTCTTCAGCACAGCCCTTGAGGTGCCTTCATCAAAACCAACCTATTGCAGAGCTTTCCTGTGCTTACATCCCTCCTTGCCCAGGCATTAAAGCAGACTGGCTCCTTGCATGTGGTTTTGTGGGTGTTTTCCCTGCTTCGTGCCTCCTTGGGAGGGTTATTAACAGGGAGACAGCCTGTACAGTGTCTGGAACAAAAAGACCATGATGGGACTCCAGTTGCCATGAAAATATTGTAGTTTGGAGGTTCTCTGCCTCCTAATGAGCCTTTAAGTGAACAAGCGACTGTGTTGTTGCTTTTTTTGCCATGCTCTGGCAGTTTTGAGCTTAGCTTTGTGCTTGCTGCCCTCTGATGTCAATTTTGAGGGGGCTCTTGGGCTCTGGAAGCTGTTCTTCCCATAAGTATCCTGAATCTGGGAGTCTTTTTGCAAGGGCTGATAGCTCTGATCAGCTGCGTGGTGAGGTGGGGACTGCTCTCTTCTCCCAGGGAACAAGACACAGGACAAGAGGAAATGGCCTGGAGCTGTGCTAGGGAGCTTTAGGTTGGATATTAGGGAGAATTTATTCACTGGAAGGGTTGGGACAGGCTGCCTGGGGCAGTGACGGGTGTCCCCATCCGCGGAGGGACTGAAAAGCCGTGCAGATGTGGCGCTTGGGAACGTGGATTAGTGGTGGCCTTGGCAGTGCTGGGTTTAAGGATTGGACAGGATGATCTCAGAGGGCTTTTCCAACCCCAGTGATTCCAGGAGTTTGCTGTGGTAATCCATAGGCGCAAGAAGTGGAGTCTCTTCAGAGCCAGCCCTGACCCTGGGAGGATGTTGGGTTATCATCAAGTGTTTGGGGTCAGTCCTGTGTGGGACAGCTGGGAAAGGGGAAGGATGGCTGGTCCTTGCACTCCTCAGGTTTATGTGCCCCACTTTGAGGATTCCTGGTGCCCCACTTTGAGGATTCCTGGTGCCCCACTTTGAGGATTCCTGGTGTCCCATGATTTGAGTGTGGGTAATCATTGCACCCAAGGGTGTCAGCTGCACTATGGCCTGGAATCCCTGCAGGCACGGACCCCACAGGGATCACACTCCATCGCATCCTGTATCACACGTCCCGTAAACCCTCCACACAGTCTGTGCCCTTCTGGGATGCAACATCAACTTGGGTTGATTAACGTACTCCAGACTCATAAATCGAAGGAAGAGAATTTGGGGAAGAACTTTCCTGCCTCCAGTAAAACTTGCCTCTAAATTATTTAACGAGCTGCTTAAGCGACTCAGCCATTTTGCGTGGAATTTGTCAAGGCTCCATCGTCTCAAGCCAGCGCCATGTGACAGCCATACTTTTGTTATGAGCAGCGTATTAATCTTGGAATAGCGCTATTTGTTTTCCTCTCTTGCTTTTATGGTGCTTAAAAGCATGTATCTTCTCCTGCAAATCAATAACTAAAGCTATGAATAATAAAAAACACTGCGGTGAATGGCTCGTAGAGATCCTACGGATGGAAGTTGCAGCAGTAATGACTCTGTTTGCTATCCATTAAGTATGTGAACTCAGAAGAATTATGCAGATTATAATAGCTGTATCAACATAAGTATGTTTTGCTGATAGACTTTCCTGATTGGATCCACGGGATATAAGCCTGCTAATCCCTTGTGCGGAGGACCTGATTATATTAGAGTGCTCTGCAGATTTGCAGATAGGAAGTTAAGGAACAATTAAAAGAAAAAAGTTGGCTGTTGCGTGGGGTTTCTCAAAAACGCTGTATTTGGGTTTATTTGTGAAGCAAATGTGGGGGTTTTTTTTTGTGTGTTGCCCAACTCCAAGCCCTGGTGTAAGCGTGGATGTCTGGTGTAGAGTAAGTGCAAGTTGCCCCGTACCGAGCCTTAAGTGTCCCAGCCTGAGGCTTGAGCAGGGATTTGGGGGCTGGGAGGGGACCTCAGCCAGTGCCCATGTGGAGGTGCTCAGCCAAGTGACCGACTCCCAACTGCACGTGGGTGTTGGATGCTGCCAGGGGCCCCTCCTCACCTTCAGCTTTTCAGTGATGTGGCTGAAGCTCATCATGGAACTGCAATGGGGAAAGGAATAAAAAAAAATCCCACCCTGTAATTAAAATAATCAGCTTGCTGCGCACTTGGCACAAGGTTAAACGTCATTGCAGTTCCGTGGGTGAAATTCTGCACGTAGGATCTGCTTATTAATATCACCTTGTTCATACAGCGTGTCACCTCAGGGGGTGACAGTGTGCTCTCGTAAGGGACAACGTGCTCCACAAAATCTGCTTCCTTCTTTTTTTACAATGCTCCAGCTCTCCCAAAGCTGGGCAAGCGGAGGCTGTGCCCCAGGGAAGTGATGGATCCTCCTTGCCTGGCTGGGCTTTTGCTGGGGAGGTGCCTCAAGGGCTGTGTCCAGGTCTGGCCCCTCACTGGGAGAGAGATGCTGAGGGGTGGGAGTGTGTCCAGGGATGGGAATGGAGCTGGGAAAGGGTTGGGAGCATCAGTTGTGTTGAGGAGAGGCTGGGAGGGGCTCACCCTGCAGGAAATGGGGCTCAGGAGGGACCTTCTCACTCTCTACAACTCCCTGAAAGGAGGGTGCAGCCAGGCGGGGGTCGGGCTCTGCTCCCAGGGAACAAGGGACAGGACAAGGGGAAACTCCTCAAGTTGCACCAGGAGAAGTTTAGGAGGAATTTCTTCGTGGAAAGGGTTGTTAGACATCGGCAGGGGCTGCCCAGGGAGGTGCTGGAGTCCCCATCCCTGGAGGCGTGCAGGGAACACCTGGACGTGGCACTCAGTGCTCTGGGCTGGTGACACGGTGGGGATTGGGCACAGGCTGGACTCGATGGTCCTGGAGGTCTTTTCCCACCTCAGCAAGTCTGTGAAGATGCACTGCTTTGCTATAATGGCTGAGCCGTCCCTGTTCCCTGCGGGATGCCCAGCCGTGTGGGACGTGTGGAAATCCCTCCTCCGTGCGCCCGCTGAGTCCCCTTGGCCCTGGCACTCCTTGTGCTGCCGTGCGCTGTTTGGTCCTGAGCTCCTGGTGCCTGACAGACACCTTGGCTCCCCTCTGCCTTTGGCATCAGTGTCTGGAGAGACTTTGGCAGCTGCAGGAATGAGTGGAAAGGACTCAGCGGAAAAAGATCTCCCGGTCAGCAGAGATGAATACAAAATTGAAATATGCTTTTTTTTTTTCCCTTTTTTTGTCTTTTTAGAGTCACAAAAGCACCTTTCCACCAGAATATCTCCCAGTGGGAACTTGTGCTCTGTGAACTGGATGAGTCTGGGATAGTGTTTGCTACAAAACTCCTTTGTTTTTTGGGAGAAATCAGCCCTGGGATGGGTGATTTCAGCTGTCTTTTGGTGTGGGGGAGGTTTGCAGCTGGCAATGCTACCTGGAGTGGACCTTTTGTCCTTGTGTCTGTCTCTTGACCCCCACTCAGCTCGAATTTTGCCTCAAGTATGGCCAAAAAAAGGAAATTTGTAGCTTGATGGTGCGTCAGGATCCACAGGACAATCATTTATAGCTTGAATTCCATCTGGGTTCTGAATGCACTTGATTCTGGTGGGGGAATGCCAGTGAAGGGAGCTGTGTCTGTAACACATCAGCCATGGGGTTGCCCTCGTCTTCTCCATTCAGCAAAAGCGGAAGAGCAATGCCATGGATTGGGTTAGATGAGGAACTTATAATCAACACCGGTTATTTTGTGGCTGGGGAACCCATTCTGCTTTATGCCACGAAGGTATTGCCTCATGCAGCAGCCTACCCTACCCCAACTGGCATCTCATTAGCAAATAAAATCGTTATTTTCGGGCTAATGCTGTGAGTTAATGTGATGCGGGCATCACGAAACCCCAAACGTGCCGCGTGCAGAGCGGGGCGAGTTGCAGTGATGAATGTCATGCAAAACTCGGAGGCACTAATTGAAGGTGGTTTCAACAGAATATTCAATTAATGCTCTCTGCGTCGCAGACAGTCTGGAAAAGGCGCTGTTTTCTCCCGAGGATCTGTGTTACTGTGCAACAAACAGATGAAAATGAACCGTTTTACGGCCTTCTAATTGAAAGTCGATGCACCGGTTTTATTAAAATTTTCATGGTGGGGGGAACTGGATGCCCCAAGGGCCCAGTAACGGGATGAATAAGCTCCCTCTCCTCTGCTGCCTCACATCCAGCCTTGGGCAGAAGTGACTGAAAATAAATTCCTGAGAAATCCCTGGTGGGATCTGTGGCTTCGGCATCTCTGGCGCGCGTGGATCCATTTTCTGTGTCCTCTGCGGGATCCTGGGGAACGTTGCTTTGTGGGCACTGGTGGGTAAGGAGGAGGAAATGGCTTTTCCCATCATTTTTTTGAGGGGAAAAAACCAGGTTTCTTCTGGCTTTGAGTCTTTTCCCCTCTTTCCTGGTGCCATGGTGCCACACATTGAGGGGTTGAAGATTATTAGTAGGAGTATGGAGCAGAAGGAGCTTCTCTGCTCTTCCCTATCATCTCTCCAGGGCAGACTGTCCCTTAGGGTGGGGAATGAAAGAATTAAATGGGGAATAAAAAAAGTAAAGGAAAATTTTTCTATTTTTTTTTTTTCTCTTGTCATCCTGCTCCTCTGCATTTTCCAGCCAGTGTTTGGCTGCCTGGGTAGCTGCAACTCTTCCCAGCCTGCCTGAGGAGCCATGGAAGCTCTTGAGGACATGACTGGGAGTGATTTGTTTCCTCCCTCCATCATTTTAGCAGCTCCTTTCTTGCCTGATCTATCAATTTCCAAAGGTTATTGGCAGGGATTTGCTATATACTTTAATCAAAATGCCTGGACCTGTGTGGTTGCAACTTCTGGGTGCTGGGAAGCAGCAAAAGGAAGATGTTTTCCATGCAGCTTCTAAAACTCCGTGTGTGTGATGAATGGAAGCTGTTGTCTGAGCCATTCCGTGGGGCTTCATCTGACAATTAATTTATATTCTTACCCCCAATAATGATTTAGCTATTTTAAAGCCGTATTTACGATGAGTTCCTGTCCCCATTTTGTCATGGTGATGTTGTTGTGACAATGGGAATTTACAGTTCTGCCCGACAAGAGCCTGTAAACCAACCGGCTGGATATTTTCTGTATTCCTACAGGCCTAATTTGTAACATAAAGCCCTTAATAATTGTTATTAATGAACCTGCTGTGGTCGGTCTATAGACCCAGCTGGAAATCACATCTGCCATCAGATTTGCAGCAAACTCTTGGAGTTGAGGGAGGTGTGAGCAGCCAATGTGGTGCCCGAGGATCAGCGGGAGCTGTGCTTGGCCTTTGTTTTTTGGGGAGAACCATGGAAACTTTAAAATCTGAACGGCTGCTGGGTGAGGTAGGAAGATCATAATAAGGAGGATTAAAACCCCAACTGCTGGTTTCTTAGGGACAGGGTTGCTGGGACAATTAAATCCGTGCTGATAAACAATTGCTGGGGACTTTATGAAACATCCTTAGGGATTTTCAGGCCCATTCCTCATTTGAACGGAAAGCAGCCAAGATTTTTACAGCCAGTCAGGGATTTCTGACCGGTTCCAGTCTTGGATATCCAACCTGGGATGGAAAGATAACAGATGCTTCTCATTTATCCCCATCTCTGCCACTTGCTTGTGTGTGACCTTGAGAAAGGGGTTTAATCTTCATTCCTGGCTGGAATGAGGTAATGTTGTGTTCCTTTGGGTTATGGCCAAAATGGTGTAAAGATACAGGCAGAGCAAGCTCTACTGGTAATATCTTTGATTACACCTTGCAAATCTCCTTCCTGGTAGTCCCTCCTGTTTCAGGATATTCACTGACTTGGGATAACGGGCTCGGCTCTGAGTGGAAGCATCTTCATTAGAAACAGCAAATTAAAATGTTGTTTGGAAGTGTACAGGGGCTTTCAAGCAATGATGTCAGTAATTAGATTACTTCAGAGGGTTTAATCATCTGAGCATCCCCCAGCTAAGCCCTCCTTTCCCAACCCACATCCCCGTGCCTTGACCATGGTGCTGGAAACGAGGTAATCCTTCGAAGTAACAGGAGCAGATCTTGGCGAGGAGGATATTTTGCATAATTGGTTTCTGACAAGGCCTAAAATACTATTTAGCGTTACACGGCTGAGTGTTAATTTATGCCCGCTCTCCTCGGCGTAACTTCGTTACACGGAATGTTATTTATGATGCTGGCTCAGATCTATTGTGTGTTGGTGAGAGCGCCGGGATAATGGAGATGTATCGCTCGTTGTGGCAAGAAGCTATAAAAGAAATGGGAAGATGCTTCTCTGCAGTTATGGACTTAATTTTTTAATGTGAGCTATGGTAGCGACTGAGAGTGATGTGATGTGATAGTCAATAGGAAGCAGGATGGCAGAGGGCCTTTATTCTTGTTTTTTTGGGGAGGAATAACTTTCTTCTTGGTGATGCTTTGGAGCCTCCTCGCTTCTACCAGCGTTTGAAGTGATTTGAAATGGAAATAGCGGGTATTGACGTGTTGCCGCTTTGTTTCTCTTTAATTAAATGTGAGAATTATACTTAAGCTTAAATCATATGAAAATTTAATCCTGTATATTTAATATGATAAGACAGCCTGGAAGAGGTGAATAAATGGTGTTTTGCTGTCATCAATTTGATGCTTCTTGACTGCTTCAAGCACTTCTACTTGATGGAAAGGGTGACTCTATCCTCATCCAATTCTGAAATACGTTTGAAATGCATTTTTATGCCCTTCCACCAGCGAAATTCTGTCTTCAGCTGCGAGTTTTGGTGATGGTGGCTTTGATTTGAATGGGAGTGAAAAGCTGTTTCCTCGCTCCTTTAAACCATTACAGGCAGGAACATATCTCGGGTTTGCATTACCTTATTTATGTCTTTGTTGCAAAAGCACAACAGGGAAACAATTGAGGGAAAACAAGACTGAGGTTAAAGTTGTTTTGAAACAATGCAAATGCCGGATTTGAGGAGTATCAAAGCAGGATGATTCAAAGTTGTCAGATGTGATTTTTTTTCTCCATCTTCTGTGAAATGAAATTTCTGCAGAAAAAGACCTGACTCCGCAAAGTGCTTCTCTTCCAACAAATCTCATTTCTCTGACGGAGTGGTTCCATCCCACCTTTTTCCAGTCAAACTTGCAACTTACCTTTTCCTGGGCCAGATTTATTCCTTTGCTCAACATGTTTCCTTGTAATCGAGACATCCCCAAAGCTCTGGGAAAGGAATCAAAACAGCTCCGGGTACTTCAAAGGGTGGAAGTCGCTCTAGCACGTCGTGTTAGATGTCCTGCGACAACTAATCCGGCGTGTGATGTGACCCCTTTCCAGGTGTCCCTGCCTCTCTCAAAGACCTTGAAAAGAGCCCTGATAGACTGAACTCAACTCCTGCTTAAATCACCTGCCTATGCTTCTGTCCCTGTGAAAATGCAGGGGACTGGGGGTATGAAAGATGCACGAGGCAGATGAAATGAGAAACAAGGGGAAAGCAGGAAACACGCACGGGCAGGGAAGGTGTGAGTGAGAGGGAGAGAGTAAAGGCTTTACTGCAAGTGGTAAAAGCCAATATGAAACAATCAGGCTGGACATAAAGACAACAATTTACCGAGAGTCCTGCCGCAGTAAATCACGGCTGAGCTCCTTCTGATGTCGAGTGCTGATGGGAGCAGAGGGAGCTCAGGATGGGGAGCGAAGAGCTTTGCATGAGCAGGAAGGTGGAGGGGGAGGCTGCGTGGGCTGAATTTGTGTAAAACGCTTTTCCCCAGCCTGGAGAAGATACTGAGGTCAGACCTCATCTGGGTCTGCAACTTCCTCCTCAGGGGCAGCTGCGGTCTCTGCTCTGTGACAGGGACAGGACCAGAGGGAATGGCTGGAGCTGTGCCTGTGAAAGTTTTGTTGGATATCAGGGAAAGGTTCTTCCCCCAGAGGGTGCTGGGCACTGCCCAGGCTCCCCAGGGAATGGGCACGGCCCCGGGGCTGCCAGAGCTCCAGGAGCGTTTGGACAGCGTTGCCAGGGATGCCCAGGGTGGGATTGTTGGGGAGTCTGTGCTGGGGCAGGAGTTGGACTCAATCCTTGCAGGTCCCTTCCCATTCAGGATGTTCTATAATTCTATGAAAACTCTGGGTCATCCTGGCTCGGTTCATAAAAGGCAGATGATCAGCTTTGTGGGACAGCCCGGAGAATGCAGTGAAACTGCTCGTTCTTGGCTTTCCTACAAACTCATAATTTCCTGGGAGCTCCTCGAGTGAGTAAAACCACACCTGTGCTTCAGTGCATGGAGGCTTAGAGTAACTCCCATAAGAAATGGAAAGAATCTCTTGTTTAGTCTCGAAATCTCATCCCTAAATGACGTAGAGGATACTTGTTAATATTCTCTTGGAAGGCTGTTTGTGATGATTCTTCACTTCTCACGTTGCATTTAAAAATTTTTCTTTAAGGGCTATCACTTTTAAAATATTCTTTGCAATTAAGGTTGTTAAAAAAAACTCACCACAACTTAAAATCCCCAAGGTCAAAGCAGTCTCTTCTTTATATGGCTCGCAATAAATTACTTGAAGTCTATTCATAGCATAGGGAAGACCTTTTTATGTAGAAAGGATCATTATAGAGTTGCCAGGTCGTTAATTACATTGGGTTCTTTTACTTGCTATGTGAGTCATTTCCTTGAAGCAGCGAAGATCCTGGTGAGAGATAATGCAGTAAAAAGTGCATTAAAATGCTTCAAATGTCCTTTTGCTCATATCTGTACATCAGTCAGAACGACAACTGATTCCAAAAGGGCACTGCCAATTTAAATCAATAAATTTTTACTGGTGCGACTGTGACCCGTATAGATATTTGGAGTCGAGGCAGGGGGCTGGTAACATGCTCGCTGTTGATGCTCAGAAGTATTAAAGTTTAATAGACTCTCCAGTCCTATCCTGGCTGTCTGTCACACTGGTGCAAATCCAGAGTCGCTCCATCGCTGCCAATGGAGAAATGCAGGTGCAAGAGCAGAATCCGGCCCTCGGTGCCGTATTTACCAGTCCAGCCACCTGCTTGAGGAGATAAAGCAGCTGCTATCTTTGCGGCTTTAAATGTGACATTCAGCCAGTTAGATGCCTGGTCCCCTCATCGCTTGAGATGCTTGTTGATTTTTCTTAAATGTCAGAAGAGTGTTTAAACTCGATTGGAATTTGGCTGCCAGACTTGGGTGGCAGCGCTGTCGCCTCCGCATGGCTCTCCCACGAGGTCCTGTCTGTGTGTGGGTGTCGATTAAAATGTTGAGGTGAGGGGAAATTAGCCCCTTTTTTACCTACAGGAAGAAATTGTTTGCTGTGATTTACCTCCCTTACCCCATCCCTTTCCATGGGCAGTGGTGTGGGGCTGTTCCCAGCCTGTTTTCCTTTCATCCTGTGATGGTCAGAGATGGGACCAGTAAGCAGGTGCAGTGTGGATTTTTCTAAGCTTTTTTTTTTTTTTAAATGGTGCCCAAAACAAATGTTTTTCAAGGGAAAACTCAGTCCCTTTTCTCTCTGTTTTTCTCCTTACGCACCCTCGGAGTAATTCCAATGCATTCCCATGATCCTCTTCCACTTGCCTTGGAATGATGGCATCACTTGGTGGTGATGGCATCAGGAGGCAGAGGAGGTTTTATCTTTCAATCTTGCTTTCCAGAGGGATCCCTCACGGTTTTGGGGGGAAAGAGCCGAGGGAAAGCCCTTGGAAGGTGTCAGCTCTGGCTCTGCCCGCTCTCCATTCAGGTTAGGTGTCCCTTGAAGCCTTGAAGGAACACAGACTGTCGGTAACTAATTCTGGTTGGAATAAGAACCAAGTAACAGCAGATCCGAGAGGCAGGGTCAGACCATGAAGCTGTGAGGTGAATCCATTCTGGATTTGGCTCCCACGAGAAGGGCTGTGTAAGGTGGTTCCAGGTAGAGCCAGGCAGGATTCCTCCTGCCTCCATCGGCTCTGAACAAGGTGGGTTGTGGCTGAGGAAACAATCCGTGCTCTCTCAAGGTCTCCAAGCCCCAGTGGCTTGCCAAACCCTCAGCAGGTCTTTAAACCTAGAGGGGAAACATCCTCTGCGTTGGAAGGACCATTGCCATCATCCGTGTGGCTCTTTAGGACAACTGACACTTCAGGTTATTGAGGTCTTCAAAACACGGAGCTGATCAGCTGCTCTAAATCTGCATTGCTTTGTAGCCTTAAAGCTTGGTCAGCTGGAGATCACCCCAAAGCTGGAAAATGCTGTTTTTTCAAAAGCTGTGGAGACGGAAGCGTTCAAGGCCAGGTTGGACAGGCCTTGGAGCAATCTGTTCTAGTGGAAGGTGTCACTGGCCATGGCAAGGGGTTGCAATGAGATGGTCTTTGGGGTCACTCCCAACCCAAACCCTTCCGGGCTTCTATGACGTGGGTTGTGAGGAGGAGGAAGCGTGCAGCCGCAAAATCCAGGGCACTGCTTTGTGCGGGTCGTGCAGCATTTGCAGCACTCAGAGTCTGACAGGAGCTTTGCTCTCCCCTTTTGAGGGGGCCGGGGCGGCCGTGGGGCAGGACAAATGTGCCGTGTCTAATCGCGAGCGCAAAGCCTTCGCTATCAAACCTTCAGCCTTCCACAGCCTAATTACAAGTTGCCTGGTGCATTGGTTACGATGAGCAATGAAGATATAATCACTGCTGTTATTTGTCCTTCCTGGCTCCAGCTGTTAAAACAATTCCTCTTTCACAGCCCAGACAATTTCATGGCTTTCATGTGTCCCCACCGCTCCCAGCCCGCTCCCCAATCCTGTGTGTGAGGAGCCACGCACCACAATCTCCATGAAAGCAGCCTATTTCCTGCGTGAAGCCCGTGAAATTGGGGAAGATAATATTTTCAGAGCTGCTGGTACCCTGATTGCATGTTTGTTTGAAATGACAGTTTATGTTGTCTCTCTCTTTCATTAGGGAGGTTCAGCGATCGCGATGTTATTAACTAACAACAGCACTCACTGCATATAAACATGATTCTGCAGAGACACTCCAAGGAGCACTTGAAGGCAGAGGGGAGGGAGATGGAGAAGGAAGAGATGTGATGTTTCTTGCTTCTTTTCTTTTTTTTTTCCTTTCCAGAGGAGGCAAGGTTTAGAAGAGATTTTTAACTAGATTAGAAGCTCGGAAGAGTTTCATTTTGTACTGAAAGCCCTGAAAGCAAAGGGGAAGAGCAGCACTGACTCCAGGGTGAGATGTCTAACATTCCTGCAGTGCTGGGCTCTTCCAGGAGTCCAGACAGAACACAGGGAAGCTCCTTTCTGTACAGCCCAGTGTCTTAAAGATGGGTCTGAAACAAAACTTTCCATCTCCAAATGCTTGATGTTGGCATCCTTGGCTGCTCATACCACACATCAATCCATAAACTGAAATTACATGCACAGTTGTGTCATGTAATAATGGCACATTAACAATCTTCATTGCAGCAAATGACATAAAGCAGGTATTTCCCCAAACTTGGATGCGTTGGAAAATTTAGTGGTTTGCTCTTGAAAGATCTTTTAAAACTTTTGGGGAAAAAAGAAAATTAATCTGCCTCCAGGCCCTCTAACACAGTGGATGGTCCAATTTGTTGTGACTTTTTTTCGCAACAGAAAGTAGTGAAACTTGTATTATGTGGCACTTCCCTGCCTTTTTCCCCCTCTTGTATCACCAGTTTGGACAGGACCAGGCGTCATTCTCCGTCAGGGTGGGAGATGAGGGTTTTGTGTTGCCCGAGCAGATCCTTCCCAGCTTAGAGCTGCCCCCAGCGAGACGCAGCGTTCCGTGCTGCAGCTCTATCCCCCTCCCAGTGTCTGTAGCATCTCCTGGAGCGGATCCTTCCTCCACTCCCAGCTCAGCGTCAGCCAAATGCTGTCACTTAATTACCAGCCCGTGACTCCATCCCAGCAGTCCCTGTCCAAAGGCTCATCACAGCCCTGACAATTCCTGTGACAATTCCTGTGACAGGACTGCTCTGCCTGGCGCCTGCGAGGGGAGCCGGGGCTGCAGGATTGTCTTCCCTTGATGCAATTTAGAGATGGGAATCGCTGTGGACTGATGAAACTGTTGCTGGGGGGAGGGAAAGGTAGCGGGGCCTTTCAGATTTTATACGGATGTTACTGGATGATGAGTTGCTGGAGTTTTCATGGGCAGAGGCTTCTGCAGCTAAAATATCCCACTCAGAATTCCAGCAGCACCTCAAAACATCCCTGCTCGAGTCTTGCTGTGCAGCTTAGGGGCAACTGGCCTGTAAAAATAGCCTTTTCCCCAGGGTCTCCTGGGCTCCATGTGGAAAAACAGCAGTGTCTGGAGGCTGATAATGAGGATGAAATTGAGTTCAGCTGTGTCATTTGCCCTTGGAAACACCAGAAAGGCTCTGGCTGTGGGGGCCAAGTGGTCAGAGCCGTGGTTGTTTCCTCACTTGCTGGGATTGCTGGGAGAAGAGGAACTGGTAATCCCGTCAGGACTGGGGCTCTTTGGAGGGCTTTGCCTTTAAATCTGCGCTGTCTGTGTGATGGAGGAAGAAGATGAATCGGTTTGGTGTGTGCACCAGCACCCAACCTGCATGGTGGATGTGCTGCTGATTTCCCAGGCTGCTGGTGCTGCCTCTTATTAAACATAAATAGCTGTGAAATGGACTTCGGGAGAGGGAGGGGGGGGAGATCTATCCTGAGGTATGGAACTTGCTTAAAATGAAGCCAGTCAAGTTGTTTATAGCCAAGACTGCCCATTATAAGATCCTGTTTGCAGCGACTTAACTCTCTGCCAAGCGATAATTGTTCAGGCTAAAAATTTCCATGCTGTAAGTCTGCCTGGGGCTATGTGAAATTGGGGGAGAGGGGGTGGGTTTTGTCTGGTTTAAGAAAGAAAAAAAAAAAGAGAACTTAACAAAGCTGAAGAGATCCAGTCTCTCCATGAGATGGAGGCAGAGACTTGGAGTTTGGCAGGGGGACGCGGAGGCTGTGCAGGAGCCAGGATTGAGCAGGGAGAGAAGTGATGGGCCTAGAGAGGGATAAGTGTCTGTTTTCATTTCAACCTCTCATAAACAGGAGACTGTCTGTAATCGCTGCTGTTGTGTTCAGCCCTGCATGGGCTGGTTGGTTAATGTGGATCTCCCGGCTAGAGAGAGAAAAGGTTCAGAGAGATGGTTAAAGGGGTTTGATGAAAGGTATAACAATTGAGGAAATGGCAGAAGGCTCCTTTTAAGCCTTAATTTGGCCATTTGCATGGGTTTGTTCACTGTGATCGCTTGAAATGGTGTAATTGGGTGTTATTTTCTCTGTGGGAGAGCTTGGTCTCGTGCCAGGAAGCGCGAGCTCCAGTGCCAACACAGCCCCTGGGTTCTGGTGTTTGTCCATCCTGCCTGCAGGAATAACCACGGACAACAAAAGGACAGGGAAGGCTGGAGATGTCCTTGGATGCTGGTTTCCAGCAACCTGTGGCTAGGGAATTTCTGAAATGTGTGAGACTGCTCTTGCTCCAAATCTCTTTTCTCCCTGAATTTGATCTCTTACAGATTTTTCCCACACTTGTGCCTTTCACAGCACTCTGGTGCAACAAGTTGGAGTTAATTAATGAGTTAATGTGCATGTGCACAGAGAAAACTCCTTGGATTTGAACTTGAAGCTTGCAAAACCCCAGTGCCTGAACTTCAGTGCTGCTCATCCCCCATGATGCTGCTGGAGGAAGCCAGGGAGCTGCATCCTTTCCCTCTCCCTGGGAGGAATGCGTGGCTGGGGTGGTGATGCCTTTTCTCTGGTCCTGGACTCAAGAGCCAGACACGGTTAAGGGATAAAGGGTTTTTATTTTGGTATTTAATAAGGATCCTTACGGTGCAACAATCCATCAAGGTGGAATATGTCGAAATGCACACACACATCGCGTGTGCAAGTCACAGACCTTGCAAATTAGCATATCTGACAG
This sequence comes from Eulacestoma nigropectus, assembly GCA_013397775.1. Taxonomy (NCBI): domain Eukaryota; kingdom Metazoa; phylum Chordata; class Aves; order Passeriformes; genus Eulacestoma; species Eulacestoma nigropectus. The sequence goes on along the minus strand of VZTE01000669.1, from coordinate 453,552 downwards.
AGGTGCCCCAAGGAGGGGCTTCAATGAATGGTGACACATCCCCCTGTTCTAAAGTATTCCCCCGAGATGGGCCTAATCTTCGTTTACAGGATATGTTCTAGAGAGGGCCTTGGTTTCTCCAGACAGGGTAAGGCCCTCCAGCCTCCAGCTGTGAGGCCTTCAGGATGTTTGCTCTTCTGGCCTAGCAGAATACCAGGACTGTGCCAAGATATCAGGCTTAAAGAAGTACAAGTGTGCATGCTAAGGGTACTGAGAATACATACCAGCTCTATAAAAAGAAAAGGCAAAAAATCCTCATGGCATCAGTGGTACCCCAGCCTCCTCTGAGGGGTGGGCTGGCACTGCTGGGCCCTGTGGATCCCTCCCTGCGTGTGCCAGCTGATTAGGAAGCAGAAGAATGGCAAGAGAAAATGAAAATGAAAATGGGAAGGAGCTTGACAGCCCATGGAGAGGTATTTCAGCTGCAACACAAAACATTTGGTGGTAATTATAGAATAACCTTCATTTAAATGCAAATAAGCCTGTAATTAAGATAAGGGCTCTGTCATTTGCCAGTATTCCTCCTTCCTTCCCGTGCCAGCCATGGCTTTGGAGATGTTCCCCATCTCGCTCTGGTGCTGCCTGTGTGTCCGGGGACTCCTGTGGTGAGGGATGAGCGATAAAGGAATCCAGTTCTGCTGCCCTTGGAGCCCGTCCCAGCTGAGCAGAGGAGTCTGGGATGGGGTTGTGTCCTGCTTGGACCCTGTGGCTGACAGCTTGTGCTTAAACCCTCGCTGCAAACTCATCTCAGCTCTCTGAGACTTGAGAGCTGGATTTAGGCTGTGCTTGGATACTGTTGAGATGAAGACCTCCACAGGCCATGCTGAGGGGGCTGTGCTCAGCAGAGGCTGCAGTGTCCTGCTGCGTCTGGGAAGAGCTTGGGGGGGACCAGTTTGGAGCCCAGGTCATTCAGGGTCAGGGTGGCCCACAGTTCCCACTGCTGAGGTGAGGGCTAAGCAGTGCTGTGGAGGGTACCTCCACCTCCTTGAAGAGAGGACTGGTCTTCACTGGGAGAGAAGGATGTTACCTTTGGTGTGAGCCACTGAGAACCAGGTGAAGCCAAGCTGCAGGCTGAGCTGGAGTGCACTACACAGGGTGTAACAATGGAGTAACAACACTCATCCTTCTATTTTGGAAGCATCAGTGTCACAGACCTGACAAAACATGGGTGATGACTTGTAGTCCTTGGAAATTCCAGGTGTGGAGAGGCATCATCCTGCCATTACTTGCTTGGAGAGGCAGGAGCTGGGCTTGCACTGGTTCTCCTCGCTGGGGAGGGAAACCAGAGCGCGGGAAACAGCCACTGCTGGAAAGGTTAACCAGCAACCTTTGCTTAAACTGTCTCAATCTGTATGAAATGTTATCTCCCTGCCCGACTAAAGATATGTGAGCCGAGGGAGCGGAGATGCTCCGAGATTGTATTTATCTGGCCCTTTGAAAGGGCGTTTGAGGAATTAACTCGGCGGCTCAGGAGAACTTTAATTCCGGTAAGTGGCTGGGGCTGCGTCTCCACCTGTCCTAGTGTGAAACCTGCACTGGAGCAGTTCCGTGGCCCGGTTAGGAGGAGGAAAACTCTTCATCCCAGTTGTACAAAAGCTGCCAACCTTTCAGTACCACGGGTGCCACTTCCTTCCCGGGTGGTTGCCCTCCCATCCTGCTGGGAGCCAGCAATGCTGTCTGGGCCCATCCCTCGGGTGCGAGCGGGTGTTGCTCAGGCTGAACTGGCTTCTCCAAGTCCACCTGCATTGCAGGTTCCTGTGGAGATGGTGCCTGGTGTACTCACTTATTCCCTTTTTCTTGTCCATCCTTCTTGGGAGGATTCTGCAGGTGTCAGAGGGGAGCAAAGGCGGGGTCAGACCCCATTGCATTGGAAGGGGAGGTGACTCCAGCCTGCTCGAGGAGCAGTGTCTGGGGTGCTTTCTTGGGATGATTTGGGACTTGGAGCTGAGTGTTTTCCATCCAGTGGCTCCTGGGGATGGAGGCAGAAAGGCAACCAAAGCAGCTGGAATAGGCGGTGGGGTAGATGATTTCCTCTGGATTGCTCCTGGGCAGAGCAGGAGACCCTGTGCTCTCTGAGGTGTGATACTGAAGGGGTCACATTTCTTTCCAGTACTGGCAACAGGATTTGCTCTGAGACTGCTGAGCTGAGCAGGGGAGGTGGGAGAAGCTGGGCTGAAGATTTTTCTTGCTGGAGAAGACCAGAAATTTACAGCCTGCTGGCCCAGGTGATTTCTGTGCTTCCAGAAAGTTCCAGCCGGAGAGAGAGTGTGTGGGAGCATCAAGATGCAATTAAACAGCAAGATACAGCAGCAAGCCCTCAGGCTGCTCAGGAAAGACTCCAAAGGAGCAGAGGAAAAAAAAAAAGGAAAGGGCAATTTGCTGGTAAAAGTGTTGAATTTACAAAGAATATGTCGATACAACTCTGCTTTTAATATTTGATACTGGCCTATGAATAATTCCCCTCAATGTACAGCCGGCTCAGTGACCTGTGAAGTGACGCTGCGTGTGCTGGGGGAGCAGGGAACCGCCTGGGCATGGGATAAATGCTTGGTAAGGACAAATGGCAGAAAGAAGCCCTGCGGGAAAAGTCTTCCGCTGCCCACGAGATGGCAGACGGTGCCCATGCAGCACCTGAGCCATCTCCCGGCTGGGCTGGGGGGTAAAACCACGCCTTGGTCTAAACTGCCAGACTGGCCAAAAACTCAGCGGCTGGGGCTCTTTTAGCACCTCCAAAGCCATGAGTTGCTGGGGCATCCTGAAAGGTGGGAGAAGCTGCAGAGTCCTAGAAGGGTTTGGGTTGGGAGGGACATTAAAGCTCATCTCGTTGTCCCCTGCCGTGGGCAGGGACACCTTTCACTGCCCCAGGTTGCTCCAAGCCCCATCCAGCCTGGCCTTGGACACTGCCAGGGATGGAAAAGAGATAGAGAGGACCTAAATAAAGTGATGGACACTATTTTCTCTAAGATGGAGCTAATGCTCCTTCCCTCCGGCAGCCTGGCTGATGGGCCCGCTCAGGAATTCTGAGCTGGTGATGGGCATGGGAGCCCATTCCCCTGGGAAGGCACTGCCTGCTGGGGGGGTTCCCCTCATCAGCTGCCTAATTGCTCCCCAGGCTGAGTGGAGGGCTCGGTGACAGGCTCCTGATGCTCTATTGATCCCTGCCACTTGTAACTCTTCATTTTCCTTGTTTCCTCCCAATCTGAGCAGCTGTTGGGTTTTCTCCTCCCTCCTCCCAGCCCCTTTGAAATCAGTTTGAAGGTTTGTGATTTCCTGGGTGTAAATCTGTTTTTAAGTTGAAAAAAAGAGGAATTCAGCCCTTTACCTGCCAGCAGAGGGGATGTGGGGGGTCCACAGCTGCCTCACCTGGCACAGGAGGGGGGATAGTGGGGTTTGCAGCAGCAGGAGTGTGGGTATCCCTCTGCTGATGCCTCATGTGGGATACAATCCCATCTCCATCGCCCATCCCAAAAGTAGCAAAGGAGGCCCCCATCAGCACAGCAGAGGGCAGCAAGGCCCTGCTAAGCCAGTCCCTCCTGTTCCCCGCTCCCTGCCCCAATTGCTACAATAGTTCATGTGCTACAAGCAGGCCCAATTACAGTATTGATCTCCTGCACGCCGGGAGCTGATGGTCGGTCCCTCCCCAGCTGGCCTGGTAAACAGAGCTCTCCATCAGCAGGCACTCCACAAATGTCACAGAGCAACTTCCTCCTCATCCCGAGCACTGCAAGGAAAGGATGAACCATTCTGGGGGGGAGTAGGAAGAATTTGGGCCACCCCTTGCACACCCACTGGGCATTTTTTTTGTGGTCCTAAAACTGGATTTCTTCACCACAAATATCCATGGGAGGCTGCAGGTGGGGGATTGTGTCCTGTTTATGCTGTGGGCTGGTGGCTTGCTGATGGTTCTTTATGGGGCTTCCCATTTTCCATGGGTTATTTAAATGTGCTCCTAAGAAAAGTGAGCTCTACCCACCAGAGAGGTGGAAGAATCGTGAAATTAATTTGTTTTGTTTAAGATATTAAGCAGAACCATTAACTCACCCAGCACTGCCAAGGCCACCAATAACCCATGTCCCCAAGTGCCACATCCACACAGCTTTTAAATCCCTCCAGGAATGGGGACACCCCCACTTCCCTGGGCAGCCTGTGGCAGAGCTCACCAGCACTTTGGGAGATCCTTGTTCTGGTTTAGGAGGAAAATGGGATGTGATCCATGGTCCAGGTTGGGGGATCCATCTTTTGGGGGTTTTTTTTGTGTTATAACACATACCTGAAAGCCAAATTACTTGCTCTACCCTCATGGGATTTCATCCCCATCAATCTCATGCTTAGTTTTGGTGAGGAGAAAGTTGGTTTGGGTTGGTTTGGTGTGTGCCAGCTTTTGTAGCTTTCATGGCCGAGCCAAAATAATTCATCTCTTGCAAAGCCCTGGCTGCAGGGTCCTTGAGGACAGGGAGCAGAATATCCTCCCTGGAATGTTTGAGGTTCAGATAGACGTGACCAGGCACGTGTGATGGATAACAGCGGGTCACGAGTGGATGAGATTTGCATTTTTCCTGGCTGGTAATGCAGTGTAAGGTATGAAATGTTTTACTCTGCAGAACCCAGCAGTGTGTGGGGCATATTAATTTGCCAGACCTCTAACTGGAACCCCCCCATGCTCTTGGGAGCTGGATCACAGCTCAGGAGGGTGCTGCTGTCTCTGCAAGTTCAGGACAAGTGATTTTTTTATTCTCATTTTACTCATCTGGTCACCCTGTACTGCTGATCGGGGTGAAAATCAGCAGAGTGCAATGTTTGCTGTAGAGCTGATCCCTTGTGCCGTGGGAAAGCTGCTTCCCAGCTCTGTCCCGTGCAGGGACGCTGTGCTGAACGAGTGGAGGGTTCCAAACGCTGGTGGAGCTGCTCACACGGCATTCACTGTCCATCCCAGCCGAGGAACCCCGTGTCTGTAAAGAAATGGACTCCACAGCAGTGTTTTCCCTGTCTCTAATTAAAATTTTGTGGAAGGACCTAGGGACATCCATCTCTCCTTGGGGTGAGATGCTCGAGGAGCAGAGAGGAGGACTGTGTTCCTTGGCAGTGCAGGGTGACCTGGTACCTGCTGCTGGAATCAGCCTCATGTCCCGAGCTGTGCAAATCCATATCCGAGTGGCCAAATGGGGAAAGGGACAGGGAATCCCTTGGTTTTGCCTTCTAGCTCTGCTTTTGCATCAGCTGAAAAAAGCGATCGCAAGCTTGGCTGTGCAGTCCTGCTGCAGCATCCATCCTCATCTGGGATGGGTTGAATGGACTTCAGCCTGACTCCTGGTGTGTGTCTGGCTTAAATTATTCCTTAGCAGCTGTGGGGAAAAGTGTCCCAGCAGGGCTGAGATGCAGGGGGTGAGACTGTACCTGAATGTCTGCTGGGTAATGAGTCCTGCTCGTGCTCCTTTGGGGTGGGAGTGTGCTGGGAGTCTGGAATGATGCCATTGTCCACCTGCCATGGGGTTCTGAAGGCTGCCCTGGCTTTCCAGGCCCCCTGAATAACCTCAATCCGATCAAGCCAATGGGGCAGCTCTTGCATTGTGGGGGGATTTACCAGGAAGGTTGGCAAGCAAGAAGGATTTAAAACTCTATTTGCATTTGTCCACTGTTGCAATTTACAGCCAAATTGTGAGAGTTGGATGCCGAGAGAAATCTGTAGTTGCCATAACAACCAACAAACTATAATTAGTCAAAGAGTTGAGGAGAGGGGTCCAAAGAAGGGACTGAAAAAGGAGCTGTTCTTTGAGGGATGCTGATAGAGATCAGAAAGCCTGGTCACGAGCGTGTTACGGGAGAACTAATCTCTCCAGAAGCCGTTCCGACTTTAGGCCACCAGTAGAGTTGTTTGAAGTCGTATAAACTCTGGGTTTTCTGATGTTTTCACTTCTAGAGGATTAGAAACACCCCATGCGTTGAGGCTGTTGCTCTTGATGCGTGACTGGGTTGCACTGGTGGAGCTGTGGAGGCTGATTAAAGGGGTTGCAGAGCTTTTCCTTGACCTGGAGAGGTGGGGTGTGAGGAAGAGCAGAGCTTGGGGAGCCAGGCTGAGCTGCAGGAAGGACTCCTTCAGCTTGGCAGAGAGATGAAGAGTGAACTTTTGGCACTGCTGAGTAACCAAAATGTGTGTTCTCGATGTTCCCCTTTCACTGCTCCTGTGGTCACACCAGGCTCCTGCTGAACTCGGGTTCAGGATCCCACTTTAACTGGAGAGACAGGTGGGGTCTGGCAGGTGGGGGATTCCTGGGCTCTGCTCTCCAGCAGCAGCCTCCCAAAGGCTCATGCCCTTGGCTTTCCTAAAAACACATCTTCCCTTTTTGTGTTGCTCATCTGGACTTTGCCGTTCTGAAGCCTGAAATCTGCCAGTGAAGTCGCCAGAAGAGGTGAATTTTAGCAGAAGAAAATCCAGTGGCTGTTTAGATCGGGATTAGCAGAGAAGTCCTTTCATGGACCCTGGCACCAGAACCCCTGGCTGCTTGTTTTTTTCCGGCCACAGTTGCATCCTGCCGTGGCACAGACCACTCTGCTATTCCCTGTCCCAGTTCTGCAAAGGGAATGCTGGCAGCAAACCATGTGTAATGTGGGGCAAGACAATTCCATCGTGCCCCTGAGCAGCGCTGTTCCAGCTCCTGCCCTCTTACTCCTCCTCACGCTTATTTCTGAGGATGCTGCTCCCGTGTGCACAGGGGCAAGGCAGGCAGGATCCACGTGGAAAAAGTCATGCTAGCATGGAAAAAAAAAATACCACGGAACACCTCACAGACAATATAGAACAAAAAAAAAATAATAAAAACCCCCTTATAATATGTCTGGAATACAATAGAAGCAAAATCTCCTGGCAGCAAACATTCATGCACTTGACTGCCAAGAAAAAAGGACTTTACAGAAGATGAGACATGAAAGGGATCCCTGCACAAAAACTAAAAGTCGGAACACAATAGTGTGTATTTCAGGCGCATGAAAAGGAAGTGCGACAGTAATACTGAGGAGACAAGATACTCTAACAGAACCAGGAGGTGAGGGGGGAACAAACTCAATCAACAGTGACATGGGAGGCCCGGAGAAAGCAGCTCTTTGAATGGATCAGAGTCCCTTAAAAAAAAAAAAAAAGGGCAGCAATCCTGCTTGTTTATTTTATTCTTTTATTTTTTTTTCCTTGGGAGTTAATCTTTCTCCATTTTTCTCAGCTGGTGCAGGAACAAATGAGCGCATGAATAATCAACGCATTGCCAAGGCCAAAAAGATACAAGGGGCTGTGTGCAGGGGAGCTCATGGTATGGATAAAATACTCTGTGTCCAAGCAGGGTGCTGCTGGGTTTTATCTGTAGCAAGGGATGTGCAGAGATGGAGACTGGGGAGATGAGGAGTGGGTTTGCTTCTGGGTGGGCTCCTGGGGAGAGACCGGGAACATGTGGAGAAGGAGCAGAGCAATGAGGGGCTGGGGCCAGGGTGGGGCAGGAGCTCGTTTCTCTCGATCAAAAATGACAGGATCCCAAAGTGGTTTGGGTAGGAAAAGACCTTAAAGCTCACGTCATCCCACCCTGTGCCATGGGCAGGGACACATTCCACTATCCCGGGCTGTCCAAGCCCCATCCAGCCTGGCCTGGAACATCCCAGGGGTGGGGCAGCCACAATCTCTCTGGGCAGCGAAAAATCGGCTTTTTTCTGTCAGTAAAGATTTCCAGCAGCTCTTACCGCAGTCCCAAGGATTTGGGATCTGTGTGGGATCTGCAGCGGTGTCTGCAGGAGCCTTTCAAATGCAGAAGGTGCTGGTGCTGCTCATGCCGGGGCTGGGGATGCTGCGGGGGAGGGAGGCTGAGAGAGAAATCCCCGGGCTGCCTCCTCGCTGTCACACCTGTGACAAGGAGGGAATTCCCAGCTGGGCGCCTTGTACATCTCTCCTCTGTCAAACCTCAGTAAGAGTTTCAGCCTCAGAAGGTTTTTTTGGTGTGCGTATATTTAACAAAAGAGATTATTTCTGTTGCGCGGGAGTGACTCGGGCAGGCACTTCAAGGGGAAGATACTGTCACTGAGCTGGAGCTGCCAGGGCCTCAGCTCTCCTGGTCAAATGAGTTGGTGCCAAAGCAGCACAGGAGCTGACTTTTTTAAAAAAAATTAAATATTCAAATACAGTTGAAGGGCTTAAACCTGGAGTTTTGCTGTCCTTGAAAGGTACAAGAGCCCAGAGGCAGAGAGAAGGGCTTTCCAACAGTTTGATAGCTCTACATGAGAACTAAATTCCTTTTTAATAGGTTGTTCTCTCTTTCCAAGATCAGAGAACTCTCCTTTCCCCCCGCTCATCCCTGGCACGGCCCCGCCGACTGCAGTTCAAGCATATACATTATTTTTAATGATGTCCTGTAACAAGAAGCCTCCTGCAATCATCCCGTTTAGATCTGGAACCTCTAAAGGATGGCTCGGAAAACCTGAAGGGCTGAAGCACCTTGGGAAGAAATAAAAAACCTCTGCCAGGCATTTGTGTGCTATGGCAATGCTGGTCCTGCAGCCCTGATGCCACAGTGGAAGGCTGGAAGGAGGAAACAATTTGATTCCCTGTGATTTCCCCCACTGAGCATCATTTTGGGGCCCAGAGGGCAGCCAGGAAGGTTTTTGGTCTGGTACTATTTGCCCTAAAACGGATGTTTGTCTCTACTCTTGGAGGCTGACTGGTCTCAGAAACCAAATCCTTGGCTCAGGGTAGCCTTTTATTCCTGTTTTTTGCCTGTTTTGCAAGGAGTGAGTTTTCAGGAAAAAAAAAAAACCAAACCCTGATGCCAATTTAGTGACATTTACCCCAGAGGGCAGGAAGGGGGGTAGGTAAGGATGAAAGCATCCTATTCTCAGGCTAGAAATTCTCAATATGCAGAGACAATACCCAGAGAAGCTGTGGCTGCTCCACCCCTGGGAGCGTTCAAGGCCATTTTAGATGGGACTGGAGCAACCTGGTCTAGTGGAGTTCCCATTTTGGGATGTGGAGCTAAATGATCTTTCAGATCCTTCCAACCCAAAGCGTTCCAGGATTCTAAATTCACCGTGTCTCTCACAAGGGGCTGGCTGGGAGTTTAATCTGAATAATCCTGCGGATAAGTCTGCAGGAATGTGAGAGACTGGCAAAGGCGAGCACAGCCTGTAGGAACACAGGACCTCGTTGATTTGCCTGGCTGTTCCTGTGTTTACCTGTCCTAATGCTTTTTATGGGGTTGCCATAAAAAACACTCATTAGTGTTGATTTTCATTAATGTTGATGCACCAAAAGCTTAATCAATCTTCTGTGCCCAGCAACCCCCATCCCCAGGGGGGAACAAAGCTGTTGAACAAATTAGCCTTAGAGATTGGAGGCAGAGCTTGCAGATGCGACAGCCTGGGTACCAAAGCATGGGGATTCCTGCAAAATGCCAAGGAAAAATGACTCTCAGAGACCTTGTCCCCATTTTTTTTGCAATTTACACCTTGACTAAATCGTGCTGGCAAAGCAGCTTAGCCCTTCCTTTTCTCGCCATCCCCGGCTTTGCTGTCTGGGGAGTTGGAAAAGCAGGAAAGTTGTTCGTGGAGCGGGATGAAACGTGGTTGTTCTCTGCTTGCCACCAGGTTCTGTGGTGGCCATGAAGTCCCTTATCTCTTGCTGCTGTGGTTTCCTGTCCTTGAGGAATTCAGAGCTTTCCCAGCTCCCGGGGTGTTGTGAGGGTACGAGCGCGGCCCTTGAAGAGGGGTTGGTTTTGCAGTGAGAGGTTGTTAAAAACAGCCAGCATCCAAGTGTGTCCTTCATCCCTGCGGGACCGAAGTGTTGCAGCACCCTTGCTGGGAGAGGAGTGTGAATATTCCAGTGTTTTCTGTAAACAGGAGGGAATATCCTCAGGCTGTAGCCAGGGCGGGGGTGAGCTGCCTCTAAACTCAGCTGGGAGGGCTGATCAGACTCCGTGCTGTGGGAATGAGGGGCTGCAACATCTTTCTGCTGGCAGCAAGTGCTGGGAGCTGAGGGGATGCTCTCTCCCGCTTCCAGCAGCTTTGTCCCGCCGAACTGCTGCTGTTCAGAGGGGCCACAACCCTCTCCTCCCTCTCCCTGTGGTTTGCAGCCCCAGCGACTGATCCCACCCCGGCTGCTGCCCGGCCAGCAGGTTGGTAATGACTTTCCTTCTCCCTCCCGGGCTGGACGTGAATGGCTGGGCTGGAGGTGAAAGGCCCCCGTTCCCATTACCGATCCAATTTCCTGGACTTTTACCGGGTAGATAGGAATTGCCAGAGCGGAACAGCCTGATGGGCCATCGAGCCCGGTGTCTCCTCTCTGACAGCAGCTTGTGTTTGGCGTGTAATTAAAAGCCTTTGTACTATTTGACTTGTAATTTAATATCACGCTGCCACATCCATATCTCATTCAGGAAAGAATAAGCCCTGACATTTGCAAAGACAGAGACGAGCCCTCACCCACGCTGAGCAGCGCTCGGGGTGCTCGGCCAGGGACTCTGCGCCCTGAGCTTGTGCTTCCTGTGAGGTTCAGCACAGCACTAGGGATGCTTCCCTCCGGCACGGGGGAAAAATCTGGGAAGAGCAGCATTTGCAGGGAGCAGCTTTGTGGCCGCCGGTGGGGGAGTTGTGCTGTGATTTATTGGGCTCTGCTGCGAACGCTGAGATTAAGGAAAGCGCCTTAAATGGTCCTTAAAAGCTGGGTTTGGGAGCAGAGATGAGCCCGTGTGATTACACCGTGCCCACCTCAGCCTGGGCTTCCCCGAGCCCCACCGCTGCCCAGCTTGGAGCTGGAGCAGATAAGGAGAGGGCACGGCCCGTCCATCAGCGCTGCCTCGGGGGCAGGACGGGGTGCAGGAGGCAGGAGAGCATCAAGCCACGCTCAGAGGGTTTGCTGGCAGCCGTGTGCCTCTTCCCAAAAAGGGGCTGGGCTGGGCTGCTCTGCTCTGCTCTGCCGTGGGGACGTGGCCGCCTGCCCTTCCTGCGTGTGCTGCTCTGTCCTGGGCAGGCACGATGCTGAGCCACGTGGATGGTGCTTTCCCTGCGATTTGCCCTTTGTTCTGCTGATGGCTGGTGGCCGCCTCCAGGGAGGGTCTGTCCATCACAGCAGCTGCATGTCCGGAGCCGAGGGACCCCTTGGGGCCGGCTGACTCGATCATTGAACAGATGGAGTTCAGCCCTGCTGAGAAGGAGTGGAGGGTGCTGCTGGATGAAAGGCTGGGTGGGGCCCGGGGATGGGCCCTGGCAGCCCAGAAAGCCACTTGTGTGCTGGGCTGACCCCCAGCGTGGGCAGCAGGGAGGGGGGAACCTGCCCCGCTCAGGTGAGACCCCACCTGCAGAGCTGCCTCCAGCTCAGGGGTCCCAGCACAGGGAGGACCTGGAGCTGCTGGAGCCAGTCCAGAGGAGGCCACAGAGCTGCTCCGAGGGCTGGAGCCCCTCTGCTCTGGAGCCAGGCTGGGAGAGCTGGGGGTGCTCACCTGGAGAGGAGAAGGCTCCAGGGAGAGCTCAGAGCCCCTTCCAGGGCCTAAAGGGGCTCCAGGAGAGCTGGAGAGGGACTGGGGACAAGGGATGGAGGGACAGGACACAGGGAATGGCTTCCCACTGCCAGAGGGCAGGGATGGATGGGATATTGGGAAGGAATTGTTCCCTGGGAGGGTGGTGAGGTGGCACAGGGTGCCCAGGGAAGCTGTGGCTGCCCCTGGATCCCTGGAAGTGTCCAAGTCCAGGTTGGATGGGGCCTGGAGCACCCTGGTGAAGGGGAAGGCACAGGGGGCTGGAACGAGATGATCTTTAAGGTGCCTTCCCAACCCAAACCACTCTGGGATTCTAAGATGAGGCAGGCTGGGCTCAGAGGGCCGAGTGCGAAGCCTTGCAGGCTTGAATTGCTCTGCTGGTGATGGGAAGCAGAACAGAGTTTTGAACCCTGTGTTCATTGGGGAGGAGGAGGTGCTGAACACCTTTTGCTGGCTGTTTTGTGAGGAGAAATCTCACCTCAGCGGGGCTGCTCGGTGAGGGTTTGCAGTGGCACCAGGGCTTGCCAAGCCCCTCTCTATGGGCAGGCTCTACTTAAGACTGATTAATTTACCCACCTGAGTGCTACTCCTTCTAATTGACTGAACCTACAACAAAACAACCCTGGGCTGATCAATAGAGAAATAATTTGGCAAATTGTGGCCATAAATCATTCCTGATCGACGTGTTAATGAATAAACCAAACTAAATCAATTTTCTTTATTAAAACACATTTCTTTCATCCAGTATTACTGTAGGCAGGTGGTGTGGGGAGGGGGATGGGGTTGTTTGCCTACCACAAGCTGCTTGTGCTGAGGTGTGATCAGGGAGCTGCTGGGCCTGGTGTGTGGTCCCAGACAGGCAAGTGGAGTGAGGAACATCTTCTGGGAAGCTGTATGTCCAGCCAGCCAGGTGCTGGGGTGTTAATGAGCCTCATTATTGCAATGTTTCTATCTGCAAAGAGGCGATAAAGGAGCCAGGTGACTGCGCTGGTGTCTCCTCACTGCCGTTGTCACCCATCGCTCACACTCCTGGGGTGATCTTCCACCTTTGGTGGTTTTGATCTTCCAGCTCTGGTGTTGTGGGTGGCTGTCCCACTGCTCCCTTTCCCTCTGGGAGATCTCCCTCCTTGCTCTGTGTTTTGGTGCTGCTGGAGTTGGAATTGATGCCTCGCTCTGTCCTTGGGCCTTTTCCATGACCAAACAGGGGTGACTTTTCCTCCCAGTTCCAGGCACAAAGGGGCTCTGATCCATATCTGGACATCCAAACTGCTCCCCTACTCTGAGCTAAAAAGCAATTTTCTATTCCCTCTACAAGAGGAGCAGGATCAGGGCTGCTTTGTGCCCTGATTTACAGCCCTCCTGGCCAGGAGAAGAGCTGCTCTGGGTCGTTTGCCTCTTGCTATGTGTCACAAGCACCTTGGAGAGCCGTGTGGGTGCCCCAAGTGCCTGTTCAGGGACCCCCATCTTTTTATTGATTTCTGAATAGCACAAATGAACAAATAACCGGGCAGCAATGAAAAGGGGGGATAAATAACCTGGTACTTTGCACGCGGAGCTGCGCGAGGCCGAGTGAAATGTGACGCAGATGCGCTCGGAGAAGGTCAAGTTTTTAAATCTAAACTGGAGTTAAGTAAAATATTGGCTAACTAACTGGATTCCAAAGCTCATAAAATGTTGATAGTGCTGAATGTCAGCTGGAATATATCTCCTCATCTTTTAGACAGAGAGCTGGTGCTTTCCTTGATCTTCCTTTCCTGGGGAAATGTTCCTCTGGAGCAGAAGAGAGCCTGTCAAGTGGCTTGTTTTCCTCTGTGCTGGCAGGGCAGAGCCGGAAAGGTCGCTGGGGTTAAGAGCAGCAGCGAAAGCTAAGCTGGAAGCAGCGCCTCGAGTCGCCGTGCTTTGATTTCCTAAGCTGAGCAGTGGCTCGGAATGGTTGTGGAGGGTGCCTGGGAGAAGAGCCCAGGGCTCAGACCCTGCCTGGGCATTTCCTGCTGGTGTGGAGTGTAAGGAGGAGGGTTTGGTGTCTCCTTAGCTCAGACCTCGTGTCCTCCTGCAATGCAGGACAGTGCCCTGGTAGTTCAGGTCTTGCAATTTGTCTGGCAGGGACTCGCCGTGAGGACGGATGTTGTTCCACATGAGACTTCCCCCAGGATCTGCCACAGCTTAATCCCAGAAAGGTTTGGGTTGGGAGGGACATTAAAGTTCATCTCCTTCCACCCCCTGCCATGGGCAGGGACACCTTCCATTATCCCAGGGTGCTTCAAGCCCATCCAGTCCGGCCTTGGACACTTCCAGGGATCCAGGGGCAGCAACAACTGCTCTGGAAACCTTGTGCCAGGGCCTCCCCACCCTCCCAGGGAAGAATTTATTCCCAATAGTCCATCCATCCCTGCCCTCTGGCAGTGGGAAGCCATTCCCTGTGTCCTGTCCCTCCGTCCCTTGTCCCAAGTCCCTCTCCAGCTGTCCTGGAGCCCCTTTAAGTATGGGAAAGCTGCTATAAAATAATTAATAAACTCGAGGGTTTAGATGGAGGAAGAAAGAGCTTGCACTGCCCCTTTTCCACCCTGGCATTGCCCAGCAGCTCCCAGGGCAGGGCAGGATGGCACCCAGGGGCCCCCCTGTTCATTGGCTGCTGCAAACCTCAAACCACAGAGCCCGCAAAGCTTTGGGTTGGGGCCTGAACCGAGCTGCTCCTGCAGCACAGGAAATAACAGTGCTCCCACAAAGGGGTGTTGGGAAGACAAGTCAGTTAATGTTCGTGCCACGCTTTGAAACGGGGAGGCTTTTGAAGTGGGGATTTGGTTCTTTGCTTTCCTTTCTCCTTTGTTCCCTTCAGTGCTCCGTAAGGAGCGCGGCTCAGTGCTTTGCTGGTATCAGGGTTTGATGGCCTCCTGCTCCCTGGGAGAATTGAGTTCCCTCTCGATGGCTTCACTTCAAGGCAGCGTGTTCAATTGGTATTCTCTGTATGGCATTTGCTCTTGTACATAGTGCATTTTTATTCAAATGATGGTATTGATCGCGGAAAAAGTAATGGAGAAAATAAATGGAAACAAATAAACACAGAAGACTTGTACTGAACTTCTTCAAGGTCTGGTCCTGAAAGTCAAGGAAGCGTCTGTGTCCTCTGCAGGGTGATGCAGCTCGTACCTCCTCTGGTAGCGTGGAGGTGGAAGATGATTATGGCAATGGGAGGGGTTTAAATATGCAAATAGTTCTTCCCTGGGAGGGGAGGTCACGCCCTGGCACAGGCTGCCCAGGTGAGCTGTGGCTGCCCTACCCCTGGAAGCATCCAAGGCCGGGTTGGACAGGGCTTGGAGCAACCTGAGATAGTGGAAGATGGGATAGAGATGTTCTTTAAGGTCCTTTCCAACCCAAACCACCCTGGGATTCCATTGCTGGGCTGGCACCTACTTGTGGATACTGGTCACAGGCACCTCTTACGAAGAGAACTGGCAAATATGCCTGGAAAATTGTGTATTGCACCAGCTCAGCTCATGGACAGGCCGTGGAAGGCTGCATTACTCCTTCTTCCCTAGGACTGACATTTCACTGCTATTTCTTGCTCCTTGGAGAGTTTTGTGATGGGGACAGAATCTCCTTTTTTATTAGAAATATTTCCAGACCTTGTGGTTGATATGAAGGCAACAGGCATTGCCTAATGCTGTTGGAAGGACTTTAATTTTCAACTTGAATGTGGTTTTGGTCTTTTATTTTTTTGTTTTTATTTTTTTAAACTAGCCCGACACAGGGAGGGTGTTTAATGGTGAGTTGCTTACGCAGTGCTGTATCTTCACTTCCAAAGGACGGGAATTCCTGTCTCATGCTGCACTCCAACCTATTCCCCACTGCTGGGAGCCATCCTCTCCCAGATCAGATGTGGCCTTCAGGTGGTCCAGGTGGGCATTTAATTCTAATGGCTCCTGCAGGGATTTGGGAGTGATAGAGTGTGCTGTGGGAGCTGGCCGGTTCCAGCTGACAAGATAATGAACTACTAAATAAAGCATGGGAGAAAGGGAAATCTGTGATAAATCCACCTCTCATGTGCCGCAGAGGAGACGGATAAACTCCCTCTCTTCTCCTGACAGAGGGATTTGTCTCTCCTGTGGCTGTTGCAGGAGATGTGGTGAGGATGCTGCTCCATCCCTGCCCTCCTCTGCCCCTGGTGGGCAGGCAGACAGACAGACAGACACAGGGCTGATGCATCGTGTCCTGCTGGAAGGCTGGGCACGGCTGGGGACATGTCCCCATGCCCCTTCATAGGGCTGTGTCTCTAAATGCTGGTAAATGACCATTAACCACTCGGGATTAATTTTGGGGCCGTTGGGCTCCTGTCCCTCTCCTCTGGGATGGGAGGGGTTTCCCCCTCTCCCCTCATCGTGTTCCAGCTCGACGCCGCAAACTGCAACTCCAATCCCAATTCCCAAATCCAGAGCCTTCTTCTCCTGCTTCTTCCCGTGCTCTCTTCATGGGCACGTGATGAGATTCTCTCTGAAATGAGTGAAAGGGCCGCGCTGGGTTGGAGGAGTGCTGGAGGGGGAGAGCCGGGGGCTTTGGGGTGCGGATTGCTCACCGCCCCGGCTGTGCTGGCAGTGCATTAACGGAGAGGCAGGGAAGGAGTTGAGGTGTGTCAGAAAAGCACTTTAATGTGCGGGTCACAGGCTGGAATAACGGGGAGGTGACAGGTCAGTGCTGGGCTGTGTCACTGGAGCCAAGCAGCCCCCAGCAAAGTGCCATTAAGGGTGTTCTCCAAAGCGTGACGGAGCCGGGCTGGGGTCAGGCTGGCTCTCAGCCTTGCCCAGCAGCTCGGAAGAAGTTGGCTTCTTCTTTCCAGTGCACTCCCTCTCCCAACTCTTTTTTCCATGTTTGATTAATAAATCATGCAGTTTGCCCAAGACTCCCTCTGTCCCCACCCAAATACAAACATTCCCCGTCACCACCACCTTGCGCCTGGCAAAGCTGCTCCCTCTGACAATCAATTACCCTCCGGAGATGAAATTATTGTTTAATGGCTTTTGGAACAGGCTCCTGCTCTGACATTCATCACAATCAATAATGCATCAGCGGGGACAAAAGAAATTACCTGCCTCCTGCTAAGTGAGAGAGTCCATTTGTATTCCACACGGCCCCTTCACGCCCACTGAGCCGGCAACCGCAGGTGGATCGTGCTGGCGGCGCGGAGGGCAGCTGGCTCCGGCTGAACTCTGGAAAAGTTGGCTGCAGCTTCATCATCAGTTCTGCCTTTAGCAGGGCCGCGTGTGAGAGACGGCATTAGGGGATGGAAGCTGCCTAAGGATGGGGTGTGCAGTGAAGGTGAGGTTTAGGACAGGTTTCCTTAGGATAAGGTTAAGATTCAGGTTGTGCCTTGCTGAAAATACAGCTGGAATGGGAATCCTGGCTGCTGGAGGGCATCAGGGGTGTGGAGTTAATGTGTTGAGGCTGGAAGGGAGGGGCTGTGGAGGCACTGGGATGGCTGGAAGGGTAGCTGGGATGATGGTGGGACACTGTGGGATGAGGCAGGTATCCCTGGGCAGCGACGTTATCCCTTGCAGGGATCCCTGCTCTCCCTGGCTGTCCTTTGGTCCTCATCTCCAGCACGACAGGAAGCTGCTTCGGTCTTTACCCAAAGCCCAGAGGGCAGGTCCTCCTCTGAGGGTTGGCTCTGATCCGTCCAGCTGCTCCCTGGGCTGGGGTGTGACATCAGCGTGTCCCTGCCAAGGGATCGGCGGGGTCGATGCGGCCGCGGGGTGAGCGGCGCGTCCCTCAGCGTCTCTGCAACGCGGCTTCCCGATTATCCCGGGGAGGAACCGCTGGGTCTGGCGTGTGAAGCTGCAGCGTTAGGGAGCAGGGCTGCATCCCAGCAATCCCAAAGAAACCAGTGGTTGCAGCAGGCTGGGTGCCCGCAGGGAATGCTTTGTGTTTTCTGCCTTTAAATAATCAGCTAAAAAGCCCAGATATTCACTTGGCAGAGGATGAGCCTGGTGCTGCTTCCTTAAAGGTGACTTTTAAGGTATCAGTCTCCCCGAGGATGCCATGGCTCTGCCTGGGAGGATCTCAAGGTGATTAGGCAGCATTATTTTATTTTAAACATCCATCCCAATTAGTGATGAACTGAGGAGCCTCATCAGCTCAGCGCCCTGAGCTCTTGCCTTACAGCTGCTCAATCCCTGTTGTTTTCCCACCTCAGCTGCTGCTTTACCCTCAGTGTAACTGTGGGAGTTGGGATCAAGGTGGGGCTGGATCAGCTGGGATCAAGTGTTCTGAGCAGGCAGGTCCTGTTTCTGCAGGGCTCTGAGCAAGGTTGAGTCCCTGCTGTAGAAATCTGTGAGGCAGGAAAAACCCGAAATTCCCTAGTTTGTTCTTTTATTGCTTGAAAAATAACATCTTCGATAGGGAACCTGTTTGCACTAAGACTTTGGGAACTTGGCAGGCCCTGGGGCTTCCCAGGACATAATTGGCTCCCACTGGTTCACGGCGTGTGACCAAAAGCACTGAAGGTCTCGATTTGCCCAGTCTGGCTCGTCGTGGGGCTCGTTGCTGCTGGTTTTATTGCACAGCTGCCAGAGGTACAAGCCCTGAAGAGCCTCATGTGCAGCACTGGGGCTCTGTGGTCCTGAGGGGCTCCACACCCCTGCAAGGAGAGGGTGGCACAGCAAACTGGGCTGAGGAAGAGCCTTTCTGTCATTTGAGGGTGTTCATCTGGAGAGGAGACAGCTGTAGGGAGACCTTAGAGCCCCTTCCAGGGCCTAAAGGGGCTCCAGGAGAGCTGGAGAGGGACTTGGGACAAAGCCTGGAGGGACAGGAGAAGAGGGAATGGCTTCCCACTGCCAGAGGGCAGGGATGGATGGGATATTGGGAAGGAATTGTTCCCTGTGAGGGTGCTGAGGCCCTGGCACAGGGTGCCCAGAGAAGCTGTGGCTGCCCCTGGATCCCTGGGAGTGTCCAAGGCCAGGCTGGACGGGGCTTGGAGCACCCTGGGATAGTGGGAGGTGTCCCTGCCCACGGCAGGGGGTGGAACGGGATGATCTCTAATGTCCCTTCCAACCCAAACCATTCTATGGGTCTGTGAGTTTCCTTTTCTTCTTTTGAGACCCCTACTTGGCTCCTTGCTGAGGGAGCAAAGGGATTCACCTCCCTGTCTGGCTGTGAGTGCCCCCCTTTAAGCGGAGTCCCGTAGTTCTGGGGCTGGCTGGAGCCCACCCCTGGCTGTGCGATTCCCGGGAAGACGTGAGGAGAGAGCAAACGTGGAGGCCGGAGGAGGGGAAAGGAGACACGGGCGCGTTCCCGGGGTGCCGTGCTCGGCTGTAATGGAACACGACGTTCCCGTCTGTTGGCAGGGGTGCGCGTGGCGGTGACGCTCGTTGCCGTGTGATGCCCGCACGCGTTACACCTTCTCCCGTAACACGCCGAGCGCTGACAAAGCCCCTTCCCTCGCGCCGCGCAGGTCTGAGCCCCCGGAGCGTCACGGAACGCTGGGGAGGTGGAGGGCCAGAGATAGCCCAGGAATGAGGGTCACTCCCAGGTGGAGGCTCCCCCGCCGCCGCTCGCGGGTTGGGGTGCAGCTGCACAGGGCGCAGAAATAAATGAGTGATAAACATGAGGGGAGGATAAGCAGGGAGCAACAGGAGCGATGATGTCCTGTCTGTGTGTGCAGGAATGTGCTGCGGGAGTGAGGCCGGAGTGCAGCGAGCAATGAGGGCGATGTGGCCGTGTGATTCCCGAGGCTCATAACCGAGGGTGTGAAACGCTTCCCACAGCCCCGGGGGACATCCCGTGTTTTGGATTTTCTCTGTGGCCAGAGTGGAAAACAGGTGCTTGTAAAGGGAGGAAAAGTCTGGAGAAGAGAAGGCTCCAGGGAGAGCTCAGAGCCCCTTCCAGGGCCTAAAGGGGCTCCAGGAGAGCTGGAGAGGGACTTGGGACAAAGCCTGGAGGGACGAGAGAAGAGGGAATGGCTTCCCACTGCCAGAGGGCAGGGATGGATGGGATATTGGGAAGGAATTGTCCCCTGTGAGGGTGGAGAGGCCCTGGCACAGGGTGCCCAGAGAAGCTGTGGCTGCCCCAGGATCCCTGGAAGTGCCCAAGGCCAGGTTGGATTGTCCTGTGGCCAGAGTGGAAAATAAGTGCTTGTAAAGGCAGGAAAAGCCTCCCTGCTCCCTATGCAGAAGGCAGGGAAACTCCTTTTCTTCCCACAGGTCAAATTTAATCCTGGCCAGGGAGAGGAAATCCCTGGATTTCCCTGCACAGGTGTGTTTTATGTGGATAGACAGCCATCAGCTGACCCCAAATGTGAGTGCCAGCGACTCCTCCTGCACCTCACCTGTCTGGTGCTTCTCCCACTGGTTGTTCCTTCAGCCTGGAGCACCTACAGACTTGTCTGTCCAGGTAGCCAATATTCAGAAAGCCCAAACCTCCCACATCCCTTTTGAAGTGCAAGTCTGATGAGGAGCGGCTGGGGGGGCTCAGCCTGGAGAAGAGAAGGCTCAGAGGGGACCTCCTCCCTCTCTACAGTTCCCTGGAAGAGGCTGGAATCAGGTGGGGCTCAGGCTTTGCTCCCAGGGACCAGTGACAGGATGAAAGAAAATGGCCTCAAGTTGCACCAGGGGAGGTTTAATTTGGAAATTGGGAAAATTTCTTCATGGAAAGGGCTGTTAAACACTGGAGAAGGCTGCCCAGGGCAGTGGTGGAGTCCCCGTACCTGGAGGGATTGAACAGCCGTGTGGATGTGGCAGCTGGGGACACGGTTTGGTGGGGGGCTCGGCAGTGCTGGGGGAACGGTTGGACCCGACCTCACAGACTTTTCCAGCTTTAATGATTCTGTGGTGCTCCCCCTGTGGAAAATAATAAGGGAAGGCACCTTTGTCCTGCCTGCCCCCAGGCTGAGGCTCCTGCAGCTCCCCAGCCTTTGCCCAAAGTCCCCATTGATCCCCTGGGTGATGAAGCTGTTGAATCAGCGCTGCCGTATTTGTTGTGTCGAGCTGTCATTTTTCTCCCAAGATCTTAAAAGGATTTTTAACCGTCAGCTCTATCCCGCATCTTTGCTCCTAATAATCAATATTGATTTTCCTGTAATGCCGTCCATCTAGATGCCATGCCTTATTTGCTGTAAGATTAGAATCTCGATGAGCTTATAAAATGGAGCACGGATTTTCCTCGTGTCTCCGCATGTGTGCATATGCAGAAAACACCCTGGGAAGATGATTATCTGCTGGGGAAAGAAATGGATTCATGCTCTGCAGCTGCAAAAAACATCCATTTTGGTCACTCTGCTCTGCATTAATACGTGGAGAGAGGTCACCTGGCACTGGGATGCTGCTGCCCATAGGGAGCTGGTCAGGGATGCGAGTCCTGGCTGCTCTCATTCCTGTGTTTTTTGTACGTTTTATCCTGTCCAGGGAAGATTTTGGCTGCTAGATTTCAAGCTGGGCTTTATAAAGGCTTTTAAAAGTGATTTTCCCTCCGTGAAGGGGCTGAGTTTCAAAATGATCATCCCTGACATTAATTCCTGCCGCAAGTTTGTGTCTCTAAATGTTTCTTTTTCCAATGGGAAGTGGTGTGGTGTTGTTAGAAACCATGAAACTGGTTTTACTGGTTGTGTTTAATCCCCCAGTGCCTTGGGGTTGGCCAAGAATCCAATTGTTCTGCCGGTCAATGATCACAAGACACAAACTTGACCCTAAATATGTGGCTGATATTTCCTGCATGGCATCACCTGCCTAAGCAATAAGTGATATTCCTACACTGGGTGTGTTTTTTCCAGGAATCTTGTTTATTAGTGTTTTAGGTCTGAGCATTGTAGGATTTGACTGGAGACAAGCTCCTGTTTCCTAAGCAGGAACAGATTTTCTATAAGGAGTCTCAGCAGAGATAACATGAAAACAAAAGGTGATTGAATGTGACTGAAAATGGGCCTAAGAAATATAGGGTTTTACCAAAACTGTTGGAAGAAAAAGTCGATTTTCCCATTTTTGACAGAGGCCTGCCAGATAAGATGCTTCAAATCGGCTTATTGAATTATAAACCACCGACATTTTGAAGCAGAACGCTTTGCTTTGAAGTGAAATGCTGAGATTTTTCATTCTGACATCTCCCAATAGATGTTTTTGGTAACTTTCTGCACACCTGGTAAAAGTCAGACTGGGGGGGAAAAGTTCAAGGCATTAAAATACTGAATTGCTGAAGGGGTAAAAAAATACCTTATTCTAGGTAATTCTCATTAAAACCAATGTGTTCAGCTTCTGCTTCATCTATCCATATTCATGACCCCAAATGCCCATTACCTTGTTTTTTGGGGGGTTATTTGTACTTAGTGTGACAAAGTTCCCTTTGTGTTTTGCATCTCTGACCCATCGGAGGGAACTTTCTTGAATATGATGCTTTTTGTTCCTTTCCACTCAAAACTTCAGGATTATTGAAATGAGCTCCCAAGGAGGGGAGGTTTCATGAGATGCTTCCAATATCTTTTTTTTTTCCAGCTGGTATAAGTAAATATTGTCTTCTTCTGAGCTTGCTGAGAGGAGGATTTCTAGGAGAAAGCTTGCTACATTTATTTTTGATTCCACACAATTCAGTTTGGATAATAAAGTTGCTCTTCTTGCTGGAAATAGCTGCTGCAGGTGAGACAGGGACACCTTCCACTAGACCAGGTTGCTCCAAGCCCTTTCCAACCTGGCTTTGTTCGGATTTTGTCCTCATCACCCCTGCTGTGGACTCTGGGCTGTGGGATGGGGTTTATCTCCCCACTTTCTGCATCAGGGGTGCTTTCCTTCCTGAAGAGGGGAATGTGCATGGAGAGGAAGCTGGAGGGCTGTAATATGCACCAAAATGTGCCTTATAAAATAAATATAAAAGAATAAATAAAGCTAAGGAGGGAAGGAAAATGAAACATCAAAAGAAATGAAACGACAGCAAAAGACAAAGTGAAGCTCTGCTTCTTAAGCACCTTTTGTGGCTCTCCCTGCACATCCTGCTTGGATTTCCTCTTGGTTTGGGGCTGGAGGAGGGGGCAGAAAGCTGTGGCTGAGCAAAGCTGAGCCAAGGATGCTTCATATGGTAATAACCCCTCCTGAGAGTCCCCACATGAAAGCCCTGCCCCTGGCACTGCTGATTAGACAGCTCTAATTGTCTCCCATGCCTGGAATACTGGAGCAGGGAGAAACCCAGATACTGTTTGCTGAGCTGGCCAAGCCAGCCAAGCTCCTAAAATAAACCCCTGCTGGATGTGGGAGGGAAGAGTTGGGAGCCACAGGTGCTTCCCACTGGAATGGAGGACGGGCTGAGCACAGCCCCGGGCTGGGGGTGATGCTGAGGACCCTCCCAGCCTGGTGCCTGCGGGGAAGGGATTTATGCTTGGGTTAGTTTTGGGAAAAGCCTCAGCTTCAGCTGCGTGTGCTCAATAAAGCTTTTAGTTCAATATCTCTTAATGCTGAGCCTCAGTGTATTAACTCAAGACTTCCCTGGGATCGGGGCATAAACATACAGGAGCTCTTCCTGCAAGGAAAATCTTGGATGCTTCCATCAGTACGTGATAAAAATGGGGGATCCCTTATCTTATTATGTGGTGAAGCTGCCTCGTTGCTCCAACTTGTGTCTGGGACCTTTAATGGTCCCCAAAAAACGGCATCATCCCCGAATGGCTTGGGTTGGAAGGGACCTTAAAGTTCTCCTTCCACCCCTGCCATGGGCAGGGACGCCTTCCACCAGCCCAGGCTGCTCCAAGCCCCATCCCAGGGGGGGATACCCGAGGGCCTCCTCGCTCCCAGAGTGTTTGCAGCACTCAGCTCCCCACGACAAATATTTCAGCCAAGTGTTGCTCTCACGTCGCGTGCATTTGCAAAGGAGCAATTTATCAGAGCGGTTTTTATTCTCATTAAGGCAAATTAAGCCCACAAAGCTGGCAACGGATGGGGAGAGAGAGGTGGAAAAAAAAAATAGAAAAAAAATTGGTGTTCATGAAATATTTA
The DNA here is from genome assembly GCA_013397775.1 of Eulacestoma nigropectus. Classification (NCBI taxonomy): domain Eukaryota; kingdom Metazoa; phylum Chordata; class Aves; order Passeriformes; genus Eulacestoma; species Eulacestoma nigropectus. Next base: position 430,058 of record VZTE01000669.1, on the reverse strand, counting down.
TTAAAAACAGCCATTGTAATAAATATTTGAAACCTGGTTATTAATGTTAAATCATATCAACGTCAAGTGTGTGTTTCACATGGTCTGTTCTGCTAATTGGGTGCAGGGGTTGGCAGACCCGTGGTGCCATGGGGTCAGCTGGCACCGGGACCAGAGGAAAAGCCTAAAACGCAGGAGCTGATGGAAATAAGTGGAAGAAGAGCAGGTCCAAGGGCTCGCCATGAGCTCGTGCACTCCTGTCCCCCCGGCGTGCCCCGATCGTAACCCCAACGCCTCCGCCTAAAAGCTGATGATTATTTTCCAATATGGAATAAGCGCCCTGGCTCGTCAGTGGGGCAGGATAATGATCCCGAGGAGGAGGAAAATAAGGGCTCGTGCTATAAACCACCCGTCTCCACACGCTGCAAAACAAGGAAATAAATCTTTAAACTGGGATAATAGCACAGGCAGTAAAATCAATATTGATTATCAGAAGAGGGGGCAGGAGGCTGTAAAACTCACTGTGAGGCAAAGGAAGATTTTTGTGGAGAGCAGCTGGGTAAGGGAGGACAGGCGGGTGAGGGGTGGGTGAAGGCTTTTCCTGGGGGACGCAGGGCTCGGCTCTTCACTGGGATCTTTGCCGTGGTGCAGGAATCTGTAAGGGATGAAAGTGAGGAGAAGGAGGGGCTGTATTTGATCCGGGAGGTTGCCAGTGGGTTTGGGATATCCTCACTTCTCCAATGGGATGGGGCAGCATTAACCATTGGGTGGAGACAGGAATCAGGGGAGGATTTTCATAGGGAAATCTCAAACATTTGGCTGTTTTTCTTGAGTTGTCTGGGAAAGATCGGTTTAAAAAAGCATAAAAACCTCCGTTATTAATGGAAGCAGTCTTTGGTTCAACTGACCTTTTGTTTGAAACATTGCTTTCCCCTTTTCCAACAAATGGAAAGGATAAAAGCTTGAAAGGGAAGCAAAACACTTGGTAGAATCCCAAACTCGATTCCTCTCTTCTTGCAGTGGATGTGAATGTGCTGCCTCGAAGGGGTGGGGCAGAGATAAGGGCAAAGCTACTCCTCCCTTACCGTGTGGTTTTTGGTGAGTGAGACCCCTCCGTGCCTCAGTTTCCCGGCCTTGGAGGTCGCTATTGAACTCGTAATTACTCCGAGACCAGTGGTAATTATTTCATGTGTAATTTTTCAGAGAATGTGGGGGCACAGAGCAGGCAGAGCAGCTGGATGGGCGCTCTGGAGCTGCAGGGATGAAGCTCCTGGCTCCACATCAGCTGCACCCTCACGGGCACCGGGCGGGGAGGGCGGATCCCACTGCTGGATCAGCTCAGCTGAGCCTCCTCCTGACAGAGGTGGGACCTGTGGTGCCTCTGCTCCACCCAGCCCCCTTTCCAACGCACATTTAGGGATGCCAGCCCTCCAATCTGAGCAGCAGTGGCGTTTTATAAAAATATTTGAAGCAAGCAAATAAATAAATGGTAATTTAGTCGTGGACCCAACCCAGCCTCCCATAAAAGCTGGTGCAGACCAGATTTACAGCACCGTGCTGAGATGCTTTTATGTGAAACAGAGCTTCAGAGGGGAAGCCATCTATCAGGCAAGGAGCCCGAGTGAATGAGATTTAAAAGGCAGCTTCCTTTTGTTCCCTAATAGTTTGAACAATTCGGTGTGAAAGTGGAGGAGGTGGGAAGGGGGAAATCAGGAGGTGTTAGGAATGACATTCATAATGGCAACACCGTGCACCTATTTCGGTAATAGGCTTTAAACTTCTAAGAAGGTGAATCCTCTTATTTCCAGCGTTTATTTTCTCCTTCGCTGTAAATTTATCAGTCGGGGTCGAGTCTGCTGCAAGCTGTGAGGAGCCTGATGGGAAACGAGAGCCCTGGGTCCTTGTTAGTGCAGGGAACCCGTAATTTCCCTGCTCTCAAACCTCCTGGGTTAATTTGAGTTTGCTTTTTAAACTTAGTCATGGCTGCCTGGTGGCCATGGGCACTGCTGCTCCTCAGCATCCCTGCTTCCTGGAATCCTTGCTCTCCTGCTCCTCAGCATCCCTGCTCCCTGGAATCCTTGCTGTCCTCCTCCTCAGCATCCCTGCTCCCTGGAATCCTTGTTCTCCTCCTCCTCGGCATCCCTGCTCCCTGGAATCCCTTCTCATCCCTTCTCTCCTGCTCCCTGGCATCCCTGCTCCCTGGAATCCTTGTTCTCCTGCTCCCTGGCATCCCTGCTCCCTGGAATCCCTTCTCATCCCTTCTCTCCTGCTCCCTGGAATCCCTTCTCATCCCTTCTCTCCTGCTCCCTGGCATCCCTGCTCTTCTGCTCCCTGGGATCCCTGTTCCCTGGGATCCCTGCTCCCTGGAATCCCCGCTCTCCTGCTCCCCAGCACCCCTGCTCTCTCCTCTCTGTGCCTGGCAGGTGAGATCCCTTGGCTGAGGGTATCTGGCACACCAAGGCACTCCCCCAACCCCTACATTTACCAGTAAATCTCCTTCTCCTTCCTTTTAGCTGGGAATTAAAGTTCCCTCATTTAAATACAAAACAATTCTCCCCAGGCTATTTCACTGCCTCGTTCTTGTTCTGAGGTTGGGGCAACGCTGATCCCCTTCTTTCTGAAGCCACCATCTCCCCTTTCCACACAGGCAGAGGGGATTTCCAGTGTCATTTGCAGTTGCTACGGGCTTTTTCCTCCCAAGAAGTGCAGGCCAGCAATTCCAGCCTGCCAAAGAGAGGGGGGAAAAAATCCTCAGCTTTAATCTTTGTGAAGGGGGAGAGCAGGTGAGGGAACAAAGAAATGGGGAAAGCAAGGAAAGAAAAGGGTGGACAAGAAGGTGTGGAGGGAAGCTGGCGTGCGGAAAGATCAGATGCAAGAGGCAGCTTTCATGGGCAGGAATGTGAGGAAGAGGGCAAAGGGCTGAAGGCAGACACTGGTGGTGTGTGGGGAAGTGAAGCTTCAAGCAGGAGCCTCCCGGGATCTCTCATTTTGGGGGAGCTCTGTCCCACCCACATGGGCGTCACCTCCGCTGGCTCCTTCCCAGCACTGACCTGTGGTCGTGGGCATCTCTGAGCTCCGGTGGCTCCCAGACCCATTCTCAAGCTATCCATAGGTTGTAATTCCTAAAATCCCTGGGCTTAAAGCTGGAGTTATTCATTTCACATTCCCTGGTAGAGCTGAAGGAAGGAGTGGGGAAAGGGATATCCTGGGATTGCTGCTGGGAAGACTGGAAGTGGTGGCTTGTGAGACTTTGTGTTTCTCCCTGTGATGGGAACATCTTGCATTGCCATCAGCCCTCAGGGTGGTCCTGGAGAGCTCGTCCCTCCAGTCCCTTCTTCCACAGACCTGGTGTTCAAGGAAAAGCAAAGCCTGCTCACACACAGGCATCGTTCCCATGTGCCTCTCCCCAGGGAAAGGATGGGAAAACCAACATTCCTGTTGGATGTCACCTGTGTCCGAGGCATGGCTGAAAGGTGCTTGGTGTCAGGGATAAGCGTGTTCCAGGAGACTCTGTTAAGGGGAAGGTGTACAAAGATCTGCTGGGAAATAATAATAATAATAATATACCTACAATACGAAACTCAGGAGATGCAGATTGACACAGATCAGCTCCCTGAATGAGCAAAAACCTTCTAAAAAGACAAAATGCATTGGCTTTATAGCTTAGATTTGAAATGACTCAGCAGTGCAGGTGCCTGGTTTTTCCCTGCTGGAGAACAGATCAAAAGAGAACACAAAAAGGTGGTGGAAATGCCACATTTTGGGGCGATCAGAGGCTAGTCCTGGCTGCCCTGTGGGTATCCCTTTCTCCCCACTTAGACACATGCCAGAAATGTATCATTTTGACAGGATTTGTCTGGTTTGGGTTATCTCTGCCCTGGGATCGGAGTCTCTGAGGGCAAAGCAATTCCTCATTCAGCTCAGAGGAACAGGCTGGAGCAACGTCTGGAAGTGGCTGAACATTTATAGGATATGATTTCAACTATTATCATAACTATCCTGTATTGCACCGTCTAATAAAGACATCAATTTAAACCCCTTACAAGTGGCAATTACCTAATAAAATGCAGTAAGGATCTTCCAGCTTGGCAGTAAAATTAGCATTACTGGGTTTTAATTAATAGCCCAAGCCTGGATGGCTCTTCTATGTCCTGTGCAAGAGGAATGGCTGCGTGACCGTGTGTGTGGATGGGACAGGACTGGGAAAGGGAAGTCAGTGAGCCCCGAAAGGGCTCCGTGTCCGGAGGGGTCGAGTGGTGAAGGGGGTGTGTGGGGCCAGTCTGTGCTGGGGGGAGCAATGGGACTGCTGTGCTGTCATGGAATGCCAGAATGGTTTGGGTTGGGAGGGACCTTAAAGCTCATTTCATCCCCCCCCGCCATGGGCAGGGACACCTTCCCCTATCCCAGGTTGCTCCAAGCTCCGTCCAGCCTGGCCTTGGACACTTCCAGGGATCCAGGGGCAGCCACAGCTTCCATGGGCACCCTGTTCCAGGGCCTCCCCACCCTCACAGGGAGGAATTTTTTCCAGGCATCTAATTCAAACCTACCCTTCTTCAGCTTAAAGCCATTCCCCCTTGTCCTATCCCGGTGCCACTGCCCCACGGACCGAGCAGCAATCACAGCTCCCCGGGATGAGAAATCCCCGTGAGAGCCCAAAAGCTCCTTGCACCCGAGTCAGGGGCTTGGGGCTCTTTGCAAAACTCTTGTTGGAATCTTTACAACTTTGCCATCACCACTTCTCCCCTGCAAAGGGGGGTGATGTCCTCTTGTAGGTATTTTTCCCAGATTTATTCAATAGCCTCGATGCCCGCAGGGTGCTGAGCCCTGTGAGGACGCTGCCGCTGGGGAAGCAGGTGAGATCTCCCTCCCTTTGCAGCCGCACGCACGGACACCGTTTGATCCGGGCTGCGACAAAGTCGACGTGTCGGAAACCGCCGAGCACATTTGTGATGGCAGAGTGACTTTATTCCTCGGCGGCAGAGGGCCTTTATTCCTTGCAAATTTGTGATGGCACGGTGACTTTATTCCTCGATGGCAGAGTGACTTTACTGCTCCTTCCTGGCTTTTATGGTGTAACTGCAGGATTTTTGATGTGCTACAAGGAGCCCTAGAGCGAGGCTGGCTCGTGCTGTCATCCCCCATCCTCTCTGGCCTTTTTCCTTGCTCCCCTTCCCATTTTCCTCTGCTTGCTGGCAAGCTGCCTGGTGGAATCAAATAGCAGGGATGCTGCGCTGATGGAGGGAAGGACCCCCGGTGTGCTTCGCAGGAGGGTGTCTCCATCAGCCAGAGAAATCTCGATGCTCCAGCAAGATTGCTTTTCCAGGGAGAGGGGGGAGAGCCCAATCTGCCTGCGAATGTGCATGTTGGAGAGGGGAAAATCAAACCGCGGCGTTTAGCAAAGCCAATTTCCTTCAGGAACAGGGCGAGGGAAGCGGCGGCTCAGATTGGTGCTTCCCGAGCTAATTGTATTGACAAAATAATGGAAGTATTTGTATGCACCTGTTCTTGTTGTGTATAAACTGCAGCAAATAGAAATCCACGGGATTATTTTTTTCGGTATTGCCGTTCTCAGGCAGTTCAGAGCTGGGAAATGATGGGAATTCAGTGCACTGGCGGGTCAGTCTGACTTCATGTCCCACCCTGCTCCTGCCCTCGGTGCCCCGGGAGGGAGGGATGGGGTTTAGTCTTGCCTGTGCCGCCGACACAGGCACAGCTCAGACCATCTGTTGTCTCCTGGGATGCTCCTTAATTTAAAGGGTGGCTTTTGACTAAGGAGCACGAGCTGGGGGATGTGTTGGCTCCCAGGCGGTCCCGGTGTGGCTGAGCCCGTGGGATCTGTGTGAGCATGGGGCTGGCTTCCAGCAGAGCTGCAGGAAACTTCATCCCAAAACACACGGTTCCCCTCCAGCAGCTGTGCTCCTTCCCTCTGTCAGAAAACCTGGCCACCACTGCTGAGCCCGTACTACACTGGGATTTTTTATGTGGTGTTTTTTTTTTTTTTCTTTTTGTCGAATCTGCTCCTTTAACCCATTTCCAGTCCAAATCGAAATCACAGGATCCCAGACTGGCTTGGGTTAGAGGGCACCTTAACGCTCGTGTCATCCCACCCCCTGCCATGGGCAGGGACACCTTCCACTAGACCAGGTTGCTCCAACCCCATCCAACCCTTGAGCACTTCCAGGGATGCAGCAGCCACAGCTTCTCTGGAATCGCTTCCCTTCAGCTTCCCCTGTTTTATGGAGTGGTTCATCACATGCTCATGTGCGAGTGAGATGATGGAGAGTGGTGCTGCTGAAGAGCAATTGTTTAACGTGCTTGCTGATCCCACACCTGGGATCAAGCTGCCAATATTCCGGCAGTTTGGAGCTGGGGCTTGATCCTGCATCTATTTATGGTCTGTTTAGGGCTGTGCATCACTTGATATTTGTTACCAGAGCTGCAGGTTTAGCTCCATGGGGAAGGGCCTGGTGTCTTCGGCTCATTCAGGTGGTGCCATGATGATTTTTTGCCTTTTCTTTTTATAGAGCTGGTATGTATTCTCAGTACCCTTAGCATGCACACTTGTACTTCTTTAAGCCTGATATCTTGGCACAGTCCTGGTATTCTGCTAGGCCAGAAGAGCAAACATCCTGAAGGCCTCACAGCTGGAGGCTGGAGGGCCTTACCCTGTCTGGAGAAACCAAGGCCCTCTCTAGAACATATCCTGTAAACGAAGATTAGGCCCATCTCGGGGGAATACTTTAGAACAGGGAGATGTGTCACCATTCATTGAAGCCCCTCCTTGGGGCACCTCTGTCAGATATGCTAATTTGCAAGGTCTGTGACTTGCACACGCGATGTGTGTGTGCATTTCGGCATATTCCACCTTGATGGATTGTTGCACCGTAAGGATCCTTATTAAATACCAAAATAAAAACCCTTTATCCCTTAACCGTGTCTGGCTCTTGAGTCCAGGACCAGAGAAAAGGCATCACAGAGTGTAGACCCAGACTGGAAACTCCTGGCTGTGGGATGAGATGAGGGATCTACTCTGGGAAAGCCTTGCAGACACTTGAGCAAGGAGGTCACTGCGAACGCCTCAGCTTTGTGGATAAGGGGATGGGGAGGAGGACGTAAATGACCTCTGCTGCTGCTTTTCAGCCACTTTTTGGTCTTTTTTTCTGAGTTCTCAGTTCTCTCATCCTCTGCCAGTGCTGCACAGGAGGGAGACCTGCTGCTGAACAGCCCTTTTGGCAATTCCAGCCACCCAGCTTGTCCAGGCCAGCGCTGGCAGAAGGGGGACCAGGAACTTTGGAGACAGTGCAGAGAACCAGGAGCCCTTCATAGAGTGTCACTGATGTGGAAATACAGGATCAAATGAGTAGCAATTCGTGTGTCACCGCATGACAGAACAAAACCCTCTACCGAGGAATTAAAGCCATAAATATCCTACAGGGCCCCTTCCTGCTAACATGTTCCTGACATCTGGAGTGGCAGCCCACTGGAACCTATCTGCTGTCAAAGAGCTGTTGCAATTAAGTCGTGAATGCAGAGGGGAGAAGGGGGAAAACAATTTTTTAAATGACTTGGCAGGTGATGGAAAACCAAAATACCCTTTTCCATTAACGTGAGCAAATTTACCTTAAAAGGAACTGGGTTAGAGACTCAGGAAGTTAATTGCCGGAGTCATTCAGTCAGTTTTTGGTCTCCTTGGGGCCGGTGCGGGAGCGATGGGGGGTCTGTGGTTGGGTTCCCACCTGGCTCTGTGCTGCTGCAATATTTAACGCTTTCTTGGCCTCCTGTGCTCCAGCGTGGCCATCGTGGGCACATGAAGCTGTGGGAATCCAGCTGGGGCCAGCGATGGGGATGGTTTTGGAGGGGCAGTAAAGGGATTTGCTGTGCCAGGCAGGAGCTGTTGGGGTTTTGGTGTGGGGCAGAACCACAGCCTGGTGCTCCTGTTGTGTGGATGATGGAAGGACTTAGGAGATCATAGAACCACTGAGGTTGGAAAAGACCTCTAAGATCAAGTCCAACCATTAATCCAGCACTGCCATGTTCACTAAACCGTGTCCCCAGGTGCTGGAGATCTGCTGGGTCTGGATGTTGTTAGGTGGGACTAGAAGGAAAAGGGTGTCAGGGTGGTGAGCTGTGTAATTAGCTGGAGCTGTGCCCCCAGAAGCTGGAGGACACATCCCTGTGTGTTCCTGTGTGCTGGGCTTTCCAGGAGCCAAACCCAGGGATTCCCCTCTGGGCGAGCATTACCCTTGCTTCAGTGGGAAGCTGCGGCTTGGAGATGGGAAGGGCCTTGCGGAGGTTCTGAATTGCTGTTCTCACAATCTGCCAGCCTTAGGAGGTGCCAGGCAGCCCCTTGCAGGTGATCTTCATGCCCATGCCTCCCGCGCCGCAGGATTTTGGATGCCTCGGCCAGGCATTAGCCACAGCATCCTTTAGCACCCCACGGAGCATCCCCAGCACACCCCGTGTGAGCCATCCGTCCATCCCAGCCATCAGCCGGCGCTGCAGGAACGGTGCCTGCGGAGCCTCATTGGGATTCCGGGTGGCTGCTCGGTGCCATCCTGCTCGGTGCCATCCTGCTCGGTGCCATCCTGCTCGTCGCCTTTCGGTCTCTCCGCAGAGGTGGGAGCGCGTGGCTGCAATTTGCATTTCTGGAGTTTACAGGAGGTGTCACCAAGCAGATATACTGGCAAGCTGCGTCTCGCAGAGAATTCATTTTCGGGGGGTTTCGCTCCCTCCTTCCCAATCTGGCTGGCTTGATCTCGATTAAGGCATCCAGCTCCTTTGCTTCATTACAAGTCACCAAACCCGGTGCAGGCTCTGTGTTGGGCTGGTTTTTCCTCCTCGTTGCCCCATGTTTGGCTCCTCTCCAAAGGGCCAGCAGTTGGGAGACTGCCACCTCCATGTCTGTACTGGAAATTTTTCTCGCTGGCTGTCTAAAAATCAGGAAGCAGAATTGATCCCGAATGCCTCCAGATGACCACGGCGAGCTCAGAAATAAAGAATCACAGTTGACAAGAGGCTGAGAATCTCAAATTACGTCAGCGATTTTTTCCTTAAAATTTTGTTTAAGGTACCTGTGAGTGGATCCAATTTTCAGAAGGGCCCTGATTGAAGATTGATCCTCGTAGGAGACTATTCAAAAATTGCCCATCGCTTTTGGCTGCAGGTTTGCTAAATATGCAATTATTCCAGCAGCAACTTAGTCTCAAGCAAACTGTTTTCTGTAATATTTTTTCTCTCCATAACTTACACGAATGGGGGAAAAAGACTTAAACTGAATAACCTGTGGCCAGCGATCGGAGCTGTGCTTGCGTTCACTCCTTCTTGCTTTAAAATGGTATCTTCTTCCCAGCCCCATGTGATTCAGCACGTCCTGTTTGGGTTTCTTGTGTCTCTAATAAAGGCTGAGCATCACCTGGAGAGGAGGGGTGTTCTTGCTCTCCTCCTGAGTTTGGGTCCACCTCTTAAAAGTGGGGAAGAAACTCATCCCTTCTCCTTGAAGTTCCTAGGAGACCTTCCCTCTCCCTCCCTGCTGCCCTGCCTGAGGTTTGATGCACTTTGAACACTTATATTTGCTTTAAAAATGGGCAGGTTGTGGCCTCAAAGGGGTTTCCTCATGGTTTTGTAGGAGGAGCAGGGCTGGAGCAGCTCCCACTGAGTCCTGCTGCGGATGCATGTGGCCGAGCAAGGAGAAGGGATTGGGAGAAGTGGCTTCGAGGGTGATGCCTCCACTACACACCATCGAAACTCAGCCTCGCCACATGCACCTGAGCGTGGGCTCCATCCCTGAGTTCCAAACACCCTCCAAAATCAGGCAGGAATTTTCCCTCCTTCAAACCTCACCTTGCAGAGCCTGCACTGGAGCAGCAGCCAGGTTGCCTGGGCTACACAACCATCCTCTTGGATTATTCCTGGTAAATAATGTTCAGTTTTTCACTCGGAGCGAATGGCCTCGGAGTCCATGGAGTAATTTCGGGCCAGCTTGCAGCGCCGGCGAGTTTAACTCTCCAATTTGGCCTGCAGCGGCGCTGGGCAAATCGCTCCCAGCAACTACTTTATTCATCCCCAAACGTGGTTTTGTGCTGACCCAAGCGGTCGACTCAGCACATGTTTTCAGCCAGGAAAAAAGAAATTAAAAAAAAGAGGCAAATTGTTTCCAAATGATGCGTGTTTTCTATAAAGGCAGCTATACAGGATGTTTTTGAAGGGATGGTGGGAGAAAAAAGCCATCTGAAAGCGGGGTGTTCCAGCTGGTTCGACTGTTCTGCTCATGTTTTCAGCACTAGGAACACAGGTGCGTGTTTTTAACTGAACTGTTGTGCTGCTTGCTTGTTCTTTTGAGTTTTATCAGGGGGCCAAACATCCTGGATGTCTTCCCTGCATGGGAAAATCGAGGGGGAAGATTTGAAATAGGAATGATCTTATTTTGCACTATCTGGGAGCTCCCAAGACCAACTTTAGCTTCAGATCTGGGTGTTGCAGGTCTCCAGGCATCACCTTGATGCTTTTTTTTTCTGTATGAAGACCCACTGACCTTCAGGGCATAGCTTAACCCTTTCCTTCAGCTGCGAAGATTGAGGTTCATTCCTTCTCCAGCTGTTTTCCAGCTGTTTGCCAGAGCAGAACCGGCCTCGACTGTCACAAGGTCACCACAGGGGTGGCACTGAACACTTGGCCTCCCCAGGAGCCACCCTTGGGTGGATGTTTAGCCTTGTAAAGCTGGAGGACATTTCTGTCTCCTCCCCAAAGCCCTTCAGGCTCACCCCACACCCGCTGGGCTGTTTGGGAGATGGGGAACTGGCAGATCCTTATGGGAAAGGACCTGGAAACACGGAGCACTGGGACTGTGGTGTATGGCAGTGCCTGGGCCTGGTTTTGTGCTGACCCTGGTTATTTGTGGAAGCTCTGGAAGTCTTTTGCTCCTTCTTGCTAAACAAACCTGATGTTTCCTCCAAGAAGGGCTGCTCATCCCTCAGCTGGCAGTGGAGGCCCTTTCCGTGCCAAGGGCTGTGATCCCTGCTCCTGGGCATTGCTCCCCATCCTGGGGCCGTGCTTCAGCTTCGCACACTGCTCCATGAATTTATCCCTGGGAGTCTGAGCTTTGGGGGACGCACCTCAGCACGGAGGGGGCTGTCTAAGCAGCATTTCCACCTGCGCCTGGAATTCTGTGGGTGTCCTACAGCAAACAGGCTCCCTGGAGAGATCCAGCTGCAGAGAGGAGGCACTTTGAAATGGGTGAAGCACAGCGACAACGGTTCTGATTAAAAAAGGAGAGTGTGGCTGATGGCTTTGTCTTATTTAATGCTGACATCCTGAGGTCAAACCATTCCTCTCCGAGGAAAGCACAGCCCCATTAGTCAAACACAGCAATCCCTAGCTTTGTAGTTTTGTTGCATGATTTATAAGCCACAGGGGTAAAAAAGAAGTTTTTCTCTGAAAATACCAGGGAATATTTCTATCCTTGTTGCGTTCCCTCGCTCATTTTAACTTCAGTTTTACAACATCAAAGCTGGAGTTGATCTCTCCTGGTACCCGTTTGCAGGATTCAGTATCCTACCACGTCTGGCTGCTGGCTCTCACCGGTTGTACGGCAGAAACACATCCCACATCCCTCTGGAATTCTGTAAATGAGCACCTCCTGTTCAAAAGAGATGGTGCAGGAGCAGGGAGTCCCTCTTTGAGCTCCTTGGCAGTGAGTGGCACGAGCTTTGCAGTGCTCAGAGAGTGGGTTAGCTGAAATCCAGGTCTCAGCCAGCATTAGGACAGAGGTTAATTTTCCAGTCCTGTTCCTGTTGGGAAATGTCAGATCACCCCTGCCTGTGAGCTCAAAATGGGTGTTTAAGGGACTAAAACAGGCCTGGCGTTTCGGCGCTGTGTGAACTCTTGATCAGGTCAAAAAGTAAAACTCCCTTTCAGGAAAGATTTTAAGATGATGGAGGGCTTTGTTTCATTTTGCATTAGCAACTCTAATGTGTTCTTCCCCTGCGCTCCCACCCACTCCTCACACTCAACCCCAGGCTCTCTACTCACATGGCTATCAGTGTCATTGCTCAAACATGTCTTTCCTTGGAAATCCAGCTTTTCATCAATTAAACATTTTTGACAGCTTTTCTGAAACAAATCTTGAAAAAAAATAAAAATTAAATCTTTGCTTCACTGCAAAGTTTTGGTGGTTCTACCTTAAAAGACTCCAGCAGCCCTCCAGTGAAGGTGATCCCAGCAGGATTTTGGGGCAGCTTTGGGCTGCTCCCGTGGGTGCTGTGGGGCCTCATGCCTGTAGCTTGTCACCGTTGCTGTTAATAGAATTCTGCTTGGCCCTTGTGTGAGCTCCTGGCAGGAAAGGCTGGAGGGGGTTGGGCTGGAGGTGCCTGTGCCGGGGGTGTCCCCGTGTCCCAGCCGGGTCCTTTGCAGGGTATTTGATTTCTGCTTCTCTCCTCCCCTAGAAGCCGCCAAGTAACAACCCGTCACCCTCCCCATGCAGCTGAAGCCCCTTTTCCCATCCCTCACCGCCCACCCCTCAGTCCATTTGCATCGCTGGTCCGGCTGGTTGGGGTCTGGCCTTTTCCCAGTGCAGCCCAGTTCCCCACTGGACACTTCTTGCAGCGATTTCCGAGCACAGACAGATGGCAAGGGGCTGCATCATTCAGAACGAGGGGCACATTCCTGGATCCAAACTCCCATGGCAGGAACCTTATGCAGGTGTGAGCCTTGCCCAGGGCTCTGAGGGGCTGCTGAGCCGTTTTTCCGAGAAAAAAAGGTAAATTTCTTGTTTGCTCCATCACCTTTATCCTCTTCTGCTGCCAAATTTCAGCCCTTCAGTGTGACAGCAGACTTGGAGCTGAAATCAGTTTAAGTGTCAGTGACCTCCTCCATGGGTCCCTCCTGTGTTTGGGGAGCAGGGGTTGAGAATCACATCCCAAGCACAGCAAATGCCTTATAAACCATAAATACAGCAATCCCATCCCCTTGCTAAAAAGCAGAAAAGCTATAAATAGACCTGCAAATGTAACTTCTGTGGCCGACTTTGCCCAGCCCTCGCCCTTTTGCCTCGGAATAGGTCCCGTATGTTTTATCTTCTCGAAATGCAGTGTAAAACAGTCTATTCCCTTTCCTGAAAATACTTGTCGTTGTCATCCATCCTTCTCCTCCCATCTGAATCACATTTAATTTTCTTGCCTAGTGGCACTTAGAAGCCCCTAATGAACAGAAGGTCCCATCCCTTAGTGCCAATCATACAAAATTGGTTTCGTGGGCATACAAATGCTTCAGTGCTGAGACTGAACTGGCAGGACATGATGGCTTTGCAATGACTTGCAGACTCCTTTAATTAAGGTGAACATGTTTAGCTGGGAAAAAAAAAAGCACAGTCCATGAAAGTATGCTAAGCATGTTGATTTAATTGGCAATTACTGAATTTAAAGTAAGCATTCAAGTGTAGCCAAACCCCTTGTAAGGCAAAGTCCAGGCCCAAAGTCCTCCGAGGCAAAGCACCAAGAAATTGAGGCAGAGAAAGATTAAATGCCTTGCCAAAGGTCATGTGGGAAGACATGCCGGAGTTGGGAACTGAGCTGGGTTTTCCTGTGGCTGTCCTTCCTCTGCAGCATCCCTCACATCCAGGGACAGGGGGGGATGGCCTCAAGCCAAAGGAAGGCAGGGTTAGATGGGATATTAGGAAGAAATTCTTCCCTGTGAGGGTGGTGAGCCCTGGCACAGGGTGCCCAGAGAAGCTGTGGCTGCCCCTGGATCCCTGGAAGTGTCCAAGGCCAGGCTGGATGGGGCTTGGAGCAGCCTGGGACAGTGGGAGGTGTCCCTGCCCATGGCAGGGGTGGAACAGGGTGAGCTTTAAGGTCCCTTCCAACACAAACCCTTCTGGGACTCTGTGATTCTCCCCATCAAGCTGTGCTGCTCTGTCAGCATCGTGGTGCTCAGAAAGGCTTTTTTAACATAATCTCCTGTAGGTTGGCTCGAATGTCTTGCTGTTCTTTCCTTCCCTCTTTCCAGTGGCACTGGGAATGTCCTCGAGCAGCTGCTGCGGGGCTCGCGCTCGATCTGAACCTGCCTTTTGTGCACCAGCCCCGAGCACCCTCCTGCATCTTCCCCCCAAGCCCATCCGTGTTTGGGATCTGGGGCCGTGTCTGCAGCGGGCACAAAGCAGCACATCAAATCCTGGCCCCTTCACCTTACAGGAGCTCTTTGTTCAGCAGCAGCGGGTGCGGAATTCTAATTGCGCTCATAGGGGTGTTTATGGTCCCCTCGATTTCCGAGCATCCTTCTGCATTAAAAATTCCTCACAAAGCAGGTGGGGAGAGCTGATGGTCCTTTTCATTCCCTGTAACATAATCATCTCCCGGGCACGGATGTGATGCTGTGGCACTGGGCATGGTTGGAGGGACACGTGGAACCAAGCCGGGACCGTGAGCAGCAGCCAAGCACTGGCAGAGCCTGTTGGCACTGGCCAGAAAGAAGCACTTGTGGTTTTTATTCGAAAATGGATTTTGTTGTCGTTGCTGTTGTTGCTATAAAACAGATTAATTTGTGAGTTTTCTTGAGGTTTTGCCACAAACTCCCCTTTGGGGAGGAAAGTTTCAGTAAGAAGTTTTTTGGAGAACTCCAGGCCTGTGATGCTGAACCCTTTATTTCTGCAGAGGATCATTTAAATTCTGCTTTTTTAGTGCTTCCCTAGGCTTTGCAAGGAGGGAAATTTCCTCAAGAAACAGGGAAACGTGACTTTTGTGGTTTCTAGGATTGCCTTAATGCTTGCTGAAGTAAATGTAAAGCCTGGCCTGTGTGCCAAGGCGTGGGACAGCCCCCCCACCGCTGCTCCTCTGCATCCATTGTGCTTCTGGCTTTCCCCGCTGAGCTTCCATTGAGGAAACGTGGAGAAATCAATTAAATCCAGCACTGTTTAAATTTGTTTTCTCGTTCCTTCAAAGAGCAATAAGTTGTGGCATGGCTGGGGAAAGCTCTTTGCATTTTGAAGCTTTGCCTCCTGCATCTGGATGGAGTGGGAATTGTGGAGAGCAGCAGGCTGTGACTAGAGGGTGTTGTGGAGATGGACCAGGGTTATGCAGGGACAGGGATGATGGAAAGGCTTCTAAAACATAGTTAATCCTGGAATGATGTACTCGGGGCCTAAAGGAATGAGGGATTTGTGTGCAAAGTGCTGACTGTGGAGCTGGGGATGTGAGGAGGGAGAAGGGACTTGGGGCAGAGGGACTTCCAGCCTGGCGAGGAGGTGTGCCAGGGAAAGGGGCCAGAAACCCAGGGAACAGGGCCAGGGCAGGGTGGTTACAATTCCCTGGAGGATCGATCTGCCAGCTTCTAGCAAAGGACAGCAGGAGCCTGAAATGGAGACCAGCTACGTGACAGCAATCGGGTGTCACTGCCCACTGTGGCGTTGGAGGGCAGCTTGAGGGGCAGGGGAGGAGAGTGCCTGGCTTGGTTTGGGGTGGGCTGCTTGAACCCCTTGCTGGTATGTTGGAAATGTTGGGAATGTCCATCAGCTGGGAATGTCCATCAGATGAAGATGTCCTGGTGGCACGAGGCTCAATGTACGCAGCCTTTGGAGAGGAGGAGGCTGTCGCTGTCCTCCAGAGGGAGGAGCTGCTCTTGGATGCTGGATGAGATGATTTGAGGTCTCTGTGGACCTACAGAGGTACAATAGCCAGGGATGGGGGCCCTCAAATTAATAAACCAGAGCCTGCTTGGTGACATCCTGGGCATCAGTGAGGGGAGGGATGCTACTCCTGCCTGCAAGAGCTCCTCTGTCTCTTCAAGACCCTTAAAAACAGCACCTCCAGCAAGCCAGGAGTTAAATGAACACAGGGATTTCTACAAGATGCCTACTACAAGCACATCGTTACTGCAAGATGCCAGCTACAAGTGCAACATATTTTTCTATATGTGCCACTTATGTTTTCCACCATGACTGTGCACATGGGGAAGGTGTCCGTGCTTGGCGCGGAGCTGCCGGAGAGGGAAGCACGGGACGAGTTGGTTGGTGGGGGCAGGAGGCTGATGGCAGGAGTCTCTTCTTTTTACAGAAAGTGAAAAATCAATCCTTGACCTTTAAAGGAGTTTATGAATTCCTGGCTTAGGGATCGATGTGCATTGATTTTTGTGTGTCTGCGTGGGCTCGCCGTGTACACGATCAGGTGATGGAAGCCGAGTTTTGCTGAGTCTGGAGCGGGCAGAAGCAGGTGTTGTCTCTGTTGAGCTGCCAGGAGTGAAAACATTATTTTTCCTCCTTTTTCCCTACCTTTTCTGCGTGGCAGCTGGAGGTCGAGGTCACTCAGAGATACTGTGCTCGGTACTTCGGTGACAGCACCTCCCTGCCTCCTGCCCTGCTGCTCTCCATCACCCTGTGGAGCAGCCCTGTGTCTCCCAGCCCTTCCCAGAGATGTTGCTGCCTGTCTCCCCTCATTTGAATGTTCCGGAGCATCCCTGTGTCTCCCTGCCCTGCCCAGGGATGTCACAGCCTGTCCCTTGCCGTTTAAAGCTTCTGCAAGAGGGGGAGGCCCCTGGCTGGTTTTGGGGGGCAGCATCACTGTCCATCCCCCCAGATCACTCGGGATGAGGCTACGGCTGCTGGTTCAAGGGGTGATTTTTGGCAGAGCTGGTCCTGTGGATGCAGAGATTGAGTGGCAGTCGGGATTGTCACCCCTGGGTGAAGCACCCAAGGCCAGCCTGGCAGAGGAGGTGCTGGTGGGAGCCCAAATTCCGGTGACTGGGTAGCAGCAAGTGAAGCTTTCCCATTTCCACCCCAATAAAATAGCAATTTCCTCAAGACTGCAGACTCAGCCAGCACAGAAGTTAGCTTAATGAATTAAAACTCAAGCGTGGCTTGACCTCGGAGGTGTGACGTTCCTCTTGTGAATGAGGATTTAAGGGAGGAGACGTGCTGGCAGCCCATTTCCCGACCTGCTCCCACGAGACGTCTGAGCAGAAGCAAAGCCCTCCTGTGCACATTTCTATATATATTTGGTGTGTATTCATGTCCGCCCACTGATCTCCCGAGATGAAGCCGTGCGAGCTGACAGCTGCTGAGGAGCCGAGAGGTGCTGGGGGTGGGATGGGAACAGAAGGCTCCAAAGCCTGTTCAGCTGCCACGGGCTGGGGAGGGGGGCAAAGAAACAGAAAGGCTGACGTGTTTCAACTCACAAATGTTGGAGGAAGCCTGGCACCAAATAGCAGCTCCCAACAGCACAGGCCTGAGTCGAGTCTCCGGAGCAGTGTGGGGATAATTGCTGTTTTCTGCAGCAAACCCCCCGTTCCTAATGGGCCAAAAGCACCGGCTGATATTGCAGAATCCCAGAATGGGTCAGGGAAGGGACCACAGAGCTCATCTGGTGCCACCTCCCTGCTCCAACGGGGTCATCCCAGAGCACAGGGCACAGGAGTGTGTCCAGTCAGTTCTGGAACATCTCCAGCAAGGGAGACTCCACAGCCTCTCTGGATGATTTGTTCCCATGCTCAGTCCCTGCCCAGGGCAGGAGTTCTGCCTCCTGTGCAGGGGGAATTGCTGGCACCAGGCCCTGCCCGTGGCTCTGGTGCCATTGCTGGGCCCCAGAGCAGAGCCTGGGCCCTGCTCTGACCCTCCCTGCAGCCAGGGACACCCAGGGCTGAGGGCCCCTCTCAGCTGGGGCTCCTCTCCAGGCTGAGCAGCCCCAGCTCCCTCAGCCTTTCCTGGGCACGGAGATGCTCCAGGCCCTTCCTCAGCCCCGCAGCCTCCGCCGGCCCCGCTCCAGGAGCTCCCTGGCCCTGCTGTGCTGAGGAGCCAGAGCTGGACACGGCACCCCAGAGGTGCCCCCAGGGCTGGGCAGAGGGGCAGGGTCACTCCAGAGGTGCCCCCAGGGCTGGGCAGAGGGGCAGGGTCACTCCAGAGGTGCCCCCAGGGCTGGGCAGAGGGGCAGGGTCACTCCAGAGGTGCCCCCAGGGCTGGGCAGAGGGGCAGGGTCACTCCAGAGGTGCCCCCAGGGCTGGGCAGAGGGGCAGGGTCACTCCAGAGGTGCCCCCAGGGCTGGGCAGAGGGGCAGGGTCACTCCAGAGGTGCCCCCAGGGCTGGGCAGAGGGGCAGGGTCACTCCAGAGGTGCCCCCAGGGCTGGGCAGAGGGGCAGGGTCACTCCAGAGGTGCCCCCAGGGCTGGGCAGAGGGGCAGGGTCACTCCAGAGGTGCCCCCAGGGCTGGGCAGAGGGGCAGGGTCACTCCAGAGGTGCCCCCAGGGCTGGGCAGAGGGGCAGGGTCACTCCAGAGGTGCCCCCAGGGCTGGGCAGAGGGGCAGGGTCACTCCAGAGGTGCCCCCAGGGCTGGGCAGAGGGGCAGGGTCACTCCAGAGGTGCCCCCAGGGCTGGGCAGAGGGGCAGGGTCACTCCAGAGGTGCCCCCAGGGCTGGGCAGAGGGGCAGGGTCACTCCAGAGGTGCCCCCAGGGCTGGGCAGAGGGGCAGGGTCACTGCAGAGGTGCCTCCAGGGCTGACCAGAGGGGCAGGATCCCTCCCTGACCTGCTGGGAATGCTCCTCCTGATGCATCCCTGGATCCCTTTGACCTCCTTGCCCCCAGGGCACAGGGCTGGCTCAGGGACAGCTCATTGTCCCCCAGGTCCTTCTCTGCAGAGCTGCTCTCCGGGTCACCCCCAGCCAGTGCTGGTGCCTGGGATCATCCTCCCTGGGAGCAGGGTCTGCATTTGTCCGTGTTGAGCTCCAGGCAGGTCTTTCCTGCCCACCTCTCCAGCCTGTCGCCGTCCTTCTGGAGGGCTGCTCTGGCCACTCCTCCCAGCTTTGAACAACTCCATCTTCATCCCATGAAGTAGGTTGGAAATTAGGAGAAATTTGTTCACAGAAGGGCTTGTCAAGTCCAGGGAAATGGTGGAATCGCCATCCCTGGAAGTGTTGATTAAGCGTGTGGATGTGGTGCTTAGGGACATGGGGCAGTGGTGGCCTTGGCAGGGCTGGGTTAATGGTCGGGCTCAGTGTTCTAAGAGCTCAATTCCAACCTTTATGGTTCTACGTGTGGGAAAAGAAGGTTGTGAGGCTTGCTCTTGGAATGGGGAAACTGAGGCACAGAGAAAGCATGAACCCATGGACTCTGCAGCAGAGCCAGGAAGCCAAGTCAGGCCCATCTTAAGGCATTTTTTCCCAGAAGATCCATCTTTTCCCCTTGCACCCTCTCCCTTGGCATGTTTTCCAAGTCTTTGATCTATAATGAAATCTGATAGGAAACGTGCTCCCCTTTGCTTTAGGAATCAGGGGATGGGAAGTGAGTCCTGCTGGCAGCAGGGGCTTCATTCCCCACCCCGGGACCCTACTGGCATCTCCATGGTTGGTGGTACCTGGCCAGGGATTGGGGTCCATGGGGTGGGAGCAGTGAGGGAGAACAACCCCCCTGGTCAGCAGGGATTCTGTCCCACTTTATTTAATCCAACCGTTTCTCCAGCCTCTCCTACTGTCTCTCCTAATGTATTCCTATTTGTTTGATCTCCTACAAACTTCCCCTCTCTGATCTTCTGATGAAATAATAAATCTGGGGCCCTTGAAGACACTTCACGGCAGGAGGCTCTAAACGAAAACCCTTTTAAGCATTTAGAGGTGTTTTCATGTGACAATCCCCTCCTGCAAGGGTACAGTATATCCTGGATTGCTCCTGGCTGCTCCCTGGGCAACACGGGGCCGTAAAACTTCTGTCTGTGGGAACATGAGGATGTGGAATATCCTCCTGCCATGTGGCTGAAGAGCTGATGAGCAGATGCAGAGGATATTTGTACCTCTGGAAAGGCGCACACCTGTCCAGACTGTGATGGGCGTAACGGGGATGTGCTGTATGCAACTGGGATGGGGAGGAAAGAGGAGTTGGAGGGGAGATGTTGCTTATTTCCACTCCTTAAATGGCTTTAAAAGATTTTAAAAAGTCACCACGAAGCGTGTAGGAACGTTTTTTGTGGTACCTGGCTGGAGAATGTAAGGAATAGGGGTCATTATGGGCAGCTCTGCTTGTTATCAATAGGGATGCCAGCCTGTGGTCTGATCTGTTTGCAATCCTCGCTACTCCAATTCTAAGGCAGGAATTAATTAAGACCAATATCCTGGGCACTGCAGACAAGCTGGGTCCATGTGCTGGGTTATACTGGGAGCTCCTTAATGGCATAAAAGCTCTTGGAGTATCCACAGATGAATAAAAGGAGATTTTGGTGCCAAACAGAGGCAGTAGAAAATGCTCTTGCAACTAAGCTGAGTGCTTGGTTAGACACTGGAACTGGTTCTCCGGAGAAGCTGTGGCTGCCCCATCCCTGGAAGTGTCCAAGGCCAGGTTGGATGGGGCTTGGAGCAGCCTGGGACAGTGGAAGGTGTCCCTGCCCATGGCAGGGGGTGCAACAATATGGGCTTTAAGGTCTCTTTCAACCAAAACCATTCTGGGAGTCTGTGGTTCCGTGTCCTGCCCGCAGTGTGGTGGAGAGCCCCTCTGGCCTGGGCTGAAATGGAATTTAAATGGTGCAGTTAGAGACGGGGCTGGAGCTTGGATCACCAGAGCTGCCGAGCGGTGACCCCGGCGCTCGGGCACGGATGCTCTGCAAAGCCTTCCCTGAGCCCTCTGTGCTGAGCTGGCAGTAGCTGCTGAGGTCTTTACCCTTTTCCTGCAAAACCGGAGCTATTTTGCACGGGGAGATGCTGCACTGGGTCCGGCAGGGCCAGGCACTGCTGGAATTGGAGAGCTCTGGAAAACACAGTGCCATCGTGTGGCTTTGCTCCTGGTCCCTGCTCGCACGACAGGGAGGGACAGAGGCTCGGTGTCCCCACGCAGCTCCGCAGAGCCGGCCCCGGGATGCGCTCGCTGTCCCTGATCGCTTTACGCTGTGTAACGATGTTTGTTCAGCGGTTCTGGCTGCTGCTGCTCTTCATTGCGTTGGATCCCTCGGTCTGATCACATCAGGGTCCCACAGCTCCCTAACGGAGTGTGCTGCTGTTGAGGATGTGTGTAAGAGGAGGAGGAGGAGGAGGAGGAGGCCAGGTTTGGGGGATCTGGCAGCTAAAGAGCATCTAGTGCTGGAAATGAAGGGTCTCTGCTGCAGGCTGTGCGCTTTTGCAGGGCAGGGGCACGGTTAGGGAGTCTGGAGCGTGAATCATGGAATCGTTCGGGTTTGAAAAACTTCCAAGATCATTGAGCCCAACTGTTAATCCAGCACTGCCAAGCCCGTCCCTAAACCCTGTCCCCAAGTGCCATGTCCATGTGGGTTTTAGATCCCTCCAGGATCTAAATGGTGATGATTAGATATTAGGAAAAAATTGTTCCCTATGAGGGTGGTGAGGCCCTGGCACAGGTTGTCCAGATGGTGAGTCCAGCACTGCCCTGGGCAGCCTGTGCCAGGGCTCAGCAGCCCTTTCCATGGAGAAATGTTCCCCAATACCCAACCTAAACCTCTCTTGGCACAACTTGAGAGGTTGTTTCCTCTCCTCCTGTCCCTGTTCCCTGGGAGCAGAGCCCGACCCCCCCCGGCTGCCCCCTCCTGTCAGGGAGTTGTGCAGAGCCACAAGGTCCCCCCTGAGCCTCCTTTTCTCCAGGCTGCGCCCCTTTCCCAGCTCCCTCAGCCGCTCCTGGGGCTCCAGCCCCTTCCCAGCTCCGTTCCCTTCCCTGGACCTGCTCCAGTACCCAGCCTGGCCAGATCCCTCTGTGGACCTTCTCACCCCCTTTCACTGGAGGATGGCACAGCTCAAAAGTGCATAAAAATGACAAATCCCCCATTTCTGGTGAAGGGGGAGGTTCCTTTCCCTCCTCCTGCCTTGGGGTGGAGATGATAATTCCCTTTCCCATGCTAATGGATGCCTCTAAGTGCTTTCCAAATGCACGCATGGCTGCAGCAGTGCCAAGCTGTCATTTTCCCCATCCCAGTGGCATTGGGAAACTTCGGTCAAGAGCAGGAAGAATCCTTTGTGCCGGATTCTGCACACGGCTGGCACAGCTCTGCACAGAGAGAAGGGGAGGCAACAGAGGAAATGCTTTACCCAAGGTCACTGAAGGAGAGAACAGCCCAGGTATTTTATTTCCAGGACCAACAACCTACCTTGTGCTTCTTTTTACCATTCTAGTTCTCTTTTTTCCCTTTTCCAATGCTGGCACTTGCCGTTTCGATCCCATCCATCGCGGGTATTCGGGCAGTCAAACACCCAGACTGGCTAAACATCCTTAAGTGATTTTAAAACGAGGGGAAAAACATGAGCTAGGAAGAAAATAATGAAGTTTGTGGCTCTGAATCCTAAGCAGTCGCTCTGGTCGGGGCTCTGTGGTGCGCAGGGATGAACTCATCCTGTGCCAGCCAATTGGTGGTTCCCTCAAGCCAAGCTGCTTTATAATTAAGTGATAATTGTTTTTGCTGGGGAGCACACAAGAAAGATAAACAGCTTGAGGAATCAATAAGCATCAAGGTCATAGGCTGAGTTATTTACTGAATCATCTGCAATTTATCTCCCAACTTTTCGGTACAAAGGAAAACAGTGGCTCTGTTTCACAGAGGGTTTGGAAGTGCTGGGTGAGCGTCGTTACTTGAAAACAAAACAAAACATTGCAAATTTGGGGCTTTCATCTGAAAAATGTTCAGAATGAAGCAAGGAAGGTTTGGGGGCAAACTGCCAAGGAGCAATGCAGTCATCCACGCACACGCATCCCCAGATCCACACGTGCACTCGCTCTCTTACATTGGTTTAACCAAATCGATGCGAAGCCCTGCCTGGACACTTAGTTCTCATTAGCTTAAATTTATCCCTAATTGACGTGGACCAAACCGCCCTGAACTCGGTGTACTCTGAGTGCGAGCGGCCCCTCACATCCATGGATTTGCATTGCTTTGAAGCTGAACTCGTGCTCAGCAGAGGCCGCTGTGCAGCGTTGGGTGGTCGATAAGTGCGGCACAGAGGTGGAAGGAGCAGGAGGACCCTCGGCGAGAGAAAGCAGCGGGTCCTGCTCCAGCTGGTGACGGCTGGGAGCGGCCTCTCTGTGCTGTGGCGCTCCCAGCTTCACCTCGGTCCAGTTGCAAAGAGCAGCAGGGAATGGCTTCAAACTGACAGGAGGTAGGTTTGGATTAGATATTAGGAAAAAGTTGTTCCCTGTGAGGGTGGTGAGGCCCTGGCACAGGTTGTCCAGAGAAGCTGTGGCTGCTCCATCCCTGGAAGGGTTTAATGCCAGGTCTTAGCCTGGTCTAGTGGAAGGTGTCCCTGCCTGTGACAAGGGGGTTGGACTGAGGTGAGCTTTAAGTCCCTTTCAACCCAAACCATTCCATGATTCTACCCTAAGCTGAGACTGCTCCTGCACTGTAGCTGATTTATTGACGCCTGTAGTTCCAGGTTTGTTATCCCGTCCCTTTTGGTGCCTCAGGCTTTGCTACAGACCCTTCTATATTTTCCTCAATCCCTAAAATAATGATTTTGGAATGCTTTTCACTGGGAGACCTCAGTTCTGGTTGGTATCCCTATTTTACCTAGGAGAAAGCAGACAGGATACAATGTGGGGTTTAAAATCCTCAAGGTTATCTACAGAAGCAGTACCAGAGGGGTGACCCCCGGTCCCAGCCTGGCACATTATCCATTGGACAGCACTGACCCCTTGCACCAAAGAGGATCTTTAATTTGCACAGCCTCAAGTGAGTGCAGGAAAGGCTTTTCCCTGGGTAGAGATTGCAGTATCCTCATTACCTTACGTGAAATCCAAATAAGCTCTGAGCTGCAGAACTGATAAATGAATTAATAGCGCAGATATAGAATTGTGCAGTCAGGAATGATTTGGGTTGGAAGTGACCTTAAAGCCCATCTTGTTCCACTCCCTTGCCATGGGCAGGGACACCTTCCAGCAGACTGAATTGCCCCAAGTTCTGTCCAAGCTGGCCTTGAACACTTCCAGGAATGGGGCAGCCACAGCTTCTCTGGGCATAAATGACCCACATTTCCAGCACTCGGGTGCCTGAAGTGCTCTGAGTGGGAGAACATTTCTATGTGAAATCTTTCCCTTTTCCCAAGGGTTCGGAGGAAGGTGTCGCGTGCTGCTTCGCCCACGGCAGCCCCGCGCTGCCGGCTGGCCCCGAAACAGATTAATGAGATCAAAATCCATCTGGCAGCTCACTTGCTGTTGTGGGAAGGCTTTGCCAGCACCGTGGCTGCAAGCGGCTGTCCTGCCGTGGTAATCTCCTTGTGCTGAATTCCTCCTCCCCATATTGATTAGGTTTGGTTTAGATCAGGTAACCTGGCGCGTGGCAGAGAGCCGGGAGGATGCAGGTGTCCCTGGCTGTCATCCTGGCAGAAGGTTCTGGAAAAGCTTGAGCTTGACCTGCTGCTCTCTGATCACTGAGCCTCACTCAGCTGTGGGGCCCCGCTCTGAGGCTTCTCTTTCCTGTGGGCTTCCTGCAGTGCCCTTGGAGATGGTGCTGGACCTCCTAAACCCTCCAGTTTGTAGCATCCCTAATCCCTTGCTGGCCTTCTGTGCTCCTTCCCCTTCTCAATGGGAGCGTTCCTCCCGTTTTTCACTCTCCTGCCCTGTTGATCTCCATTGATTTGCTCCCATCTCCAGCATTTATTTGTCTCCTTTACGTGGCTGCCAAAGCATCCTCCCGTTTCTTTGTCCTGGTTCTCTGTGAGCCAAACCACCAGAGCAGATCCTCGGAGCCCACCATGCTCCTTTCCCTGTGGCTGGAATTCAAACAGGCTGGAGAGGGCTGGCTCAGCGAGCTCCCAGACCCTGCAGCTTGCAGGTGGAAGTGCCAGGAGCCGGTGGGATAGCAGGGATTCCGCAGCCTGTGGCTGTGTCACTCCCTACTGCCCCATCCTCTGCATCCAGCCTGGGCAGCACGGTGGATTTCTGGTATCAGTTTTTGATTCTCTACCAGCAGCATTCCAGACAAGATCCGTGGTTCCCCTCTGCTTAGGGGCATGATATTCCATTTTTCCCGTAGTCTTCCTGGCTGGCATTTCGAGATGCTTTCCGTGGGATGGCATTCACAGGTTCAAGCAGCTGTTGGATTGTTACGTGGTTATCTCAGAGGGGAAAAAGTAGGAGTGCTTGACCCAAAGGTCCCTTCCAGTCCCCTGTACAAGTCTCTTTTGTTCAGTTCTGTGCCCTAATGCAAGCCATGAGAGTCATGCTGTGACCCCCTTCCCTGCACATCCGTGCCACCAGATGCTTTCCAAGTGCTGTTGCTGTTATCTCGGGTTCCTTTATCTAATGAATTTATCGTATCGAGGGAGCAATTCACACACCTCCTTCTCTCTGCAGAGGCTGGAGTGCATTAACTGCCACGCTACCATCCAAAATTACAGCTTGGCATAGATCAATCCTGGCTTTTGAAATCTATTTAAATGGATGGAGCGGCCTCCAGCACGAGGCTCGGGAGCAGAGATGCTGTGTTAATCTGTAATGAAACACGAACTAACCCTGAAGGAAAGACAAGAGCGGGTGAATGGGGCCCTTGTTGGAATGAGCATTTCCCGTGATGTTCTCATTCTCTTTCCATTTTCACTATACATCCTCTGCTTTCTCTCTCCTTTTCCCTTTGGAGATGCTCTCTATAATGATCCCGTCACTGGAGTTTTCACGAACAGAAATGAGTTCTTTTATTTCATTTGCTCACGACCTGAAGAAACTTTAAATGGAGCTGGTGGTAGTGAAAAGCAAGCTGTAAGCGTGGAGATGACAACCTTATATTATATTTATAAAGTCTGCCTTTAGATGAGTTGGAAAATACTTTCTGTACTTTGGGAAAGAAACTTTTGAAATTACTCTCCCACATTACCATTAATTTAATTTCTTAAAGTTGAAGTGTTTGCAAAGTCAAAAAGTGCTTCCATTCGCTGCATCTCTGTGTCATAAACTTCACTGCTTTATAACACAAATTAAATTGTTTTGAAGCTTGGGACTGAAATTTTCAAAAACGCCTAAAGCACTTTGATTAGAGCTGGTTGGAAAAAAAAAATTCTAATGAATCAGTTTTCAAAATGAAAACACAGATTCACCAAAATCAAATCATTTTGTGGGGGCCATCACCATTTTCTCATTTAAAATTTCATCAAAATGTTTTATTTCAATGAAGCCCAATCCCCTTGGTTCAGTTTTGCGGGTAGGTTATGCTGCAATCTGTAGCAGGGAGCGGTGTTATGAGAGGAAAACAAAGCCTTTGATGAGGCTCTCACGCTATTGCTGAGGTCAACTCTTTGTTAAAAAAATTTACTGGAGGTGGGAAACTTGCTTTCCCTGGTTAATGAAGAAAATCAGGCAGGTTGGAATTCCCCGAGGACAAAGAGGTGGTGGTTGCTCCAGCTGTGGTCTGGGCGCCTGTTTCTGTGGAGGTTCCTCCAGGCACTGACCCCGTCCAGCCAACGCTTCCCATCTCCCCCGTCAGAGGAGCTCAGCTGTCGCCGCGACTCAGAAATCAAAACTTGCTCTGCTGGGGCGAGATTGCTTTGAAGATTAATTCTTTTGAAAGATTAGGGCTGAGGGCAAGAAGGGGACCTTTCTCACCCCTGGAAATGGCAGCGGGGCTGTGAAATGTCTCGGTCTGAAGGAAAAGTCAAGGCTGGGTGGTTGGGGACGTGGCTGTGGTTGTGTTTGGGGAGGGCTCCCCTGGAGTGGTGGGGCCACA
Source organism: Eulacestoma nigropectus (assembly GCA_013397775.1). Taxonomy (NCBI): domain Eukaryota; kingdom Metazoa; phylum Chordata; class Aves; order Passeriformes; genus Eulacestoma; species Eulacestoma nigropectus. The sequence continues at coordinate 403,474 of VZTE01000669.1, read as the reverse complement.
GGTCTCCAAAAAAGAAGAGATGGTGCTGTGTTCTGGGTCAGCAAAGGCCGTGAATCTCTGGCTTCCTGATCTCCATCTGCTGTTGAGGAACATGGTTCCATTGGAAATTTGGGAATTTCAAGCTGGAGGATGTGCTCCTCCAAATCCCATCCCCGTGGGGAGCACCTGCTCTCCTCAACAGTCACAGACATCCCAGCGGTGCTTCTCCAAGTGTTCTCTGATGATTGAAACCCATCCATGTGGTTCCACCAGCTGTGCACCACAGCCTCTCTGAGTGCAACACCAATCTCTAATTCTCTTTAAACACAGAATATTCTCTCCTGGGGTATGTTCTGCGTGGTGGGATTCCACCTGAGGTCAAATCCTCCTGTGTTTGTTGTCATAAAAACTGAAGAAATTATCCATATCTTGAGGATTTTCTTGTCTTAGTAGGTGACCAAAGCCTGGAGGGAGGAGTGGAGGGTATTGCAGCCCTTACCATATCCCGTGAAACAGCACTGAGCCGGCTCAAGCAGAAGCCACAATCCCAATAAAAGCTTTCCTGGTTTCTTCAGAGCCCAGCGTTGCTCCCACTTGTTGCACGGGCAGTTCTGGTACATTTCTCATGCCCATGACAATGATTTTGCTATTTCCCCCATTTTTAGCATGATGCGGGGTTGGAAGAGTTGAAGTGAAAGCCCCATCCCTGAGATCCTTTCCTACTACAGTTTCTGATGGATCTTGACACCCTTGTGCTACAAAATCCCACGAGCACTGGGCTGGCCAGGAGGCTTTTCCATTCCCAGTGTTGGCAGGTGCAGCGTGAGGGTTGGAATTTGGGGCTCGGCCCATCCGTTTCTCCTGCCTGCTTGCCAATTAATCCCCTGCCGAGTAAACACATTCCCTACGCTTTATCATCCCGCAAAGAGTCTTAAAGACAAACAGAAAAGCAAGAAAGAAACAAACCAAGGCACTCGCCAATAAATTCAATGCACCAAGGAAAGCACAGAAAACACTAAGCAAACTCTGAGCAGCCCCTTCCTCTGAGTTAATTAATTGGAGCCCTGTTTGAGAACAAGCACCCTCTTAAATCCCCCATTGCTGAATGCAATTTTCTCCGTACAATCGCTCAGTGTCCCTGACGGACAGGAGCCCAATCACTTCTCGACAGAAGGCGAGCGCTGCTGTAGTGCCCGAGTGAAAATAATAGATTTTTAACACTGCTGCAAGGCTTGTAAACACCCAGTGGGAACCAGTTCCAACCCTCCGCGACTGCCTTGTGGTCCCTCTGAGGGGCCCCGCTGACAGGAGATGGTGTTGGGCTCCAGCTGCTGTTTCCTGCAACAGGAGACCTGGTGCTGGTGACGGGGGTTGGAACGAGACCATCTTTAAGGTTACTTGCAAAGCCAAACCATTCCACAGCTCCATGAATCTGTGAAGTTCTATGACTTCTCCCAGCAGGGCTTGCAACGGGTGCAGGAACCTGTAAATGGCTGGGCTGTGGGATGTGGGAGATGATTTTTAGTGGAGACAAAGACCTGGAAGAATGTGGAGCTGCTGCAGCAAGTCCAGAGGAGCCCGTGGAGATGCTCCGAGGGCTGGAGCCCCTCTGCTCTGGAGCCAGGCTGGGAGAGCTGGGGGTGCTCACCTGGAGAAGAGAAGGCTCCAGGGAGAGCTCAGAGCCCCTTCCAGGGCCTAAAGGGGCTCCAGGAGAGCTGGAGAGGGACTTGGGACAAGGGATGGAGGGACAGGACACAGGGAATGGCTTCCCACTGCCAGAGGGCAGGGATAGATGGGATATTGGGAAGGAATTGTTCCCTGGGAGGCGGGGGAGGCCCTGGCACAGGGTGCCCAGAGCAGCTGTGGCTGCCCCTGGATCTCTGGAAGTGTCCAAGTCCAGGCTGGACGGGGCTTGGAGCAGCCTGGGACAGTGGGAGCTGTTCCTGCCCATGGCAGGAAGGGCTGGAGCGAGATGACATTTAAGGTCCTTTCCCACCCAAACCATCCTAAGATTCTAAGATGAGACAAGCTGGGCTCAGAGGGCTGAATGCGAAGCTCTGCAGGTTTGAATCACTCTGCTTGCGATGGGAGGCAGAACAAACTTTTGAATCCAAGTTTTATTGGGACTGAGGTGATGCTGAACATCTTTTGCTGGCTGTTTTGGATGGGGCTTGGAGCAACCTGGAGGGCTGGAACTAGGTGAATTTCAAGTTCCCTTCCAACACAAACCAGCCTGAGTTCTTATGCCACTCTCCCCGCCCATCCCTGGGGTGGGAGCACAACACCTTGGGGTGTGCAACCACCGTGCAGAAAGCCAGGGAAGGAGACAGCCTGGACAGGAATTGAGTACGTGTGAGCAAATGGATTGAGGGGAATTCGGGACGTGTTTTGCTCAGCTCCGAGCAGCTTTTAGCTGTTAAATTGCTGGCTGCGTCCTTGAGCATGAACCAGCCCTGAAGATTTTGGTGGCTGCCGGTGCCGGCCAGCTGGCTCAGGGCACGGGGTCAGCGCTATTAAAGGCCTAATTCCCGGGCACCACGCTAACGATTTAACTATGTTTATAATATCAGCGAGAACCCATGTCAAATCCATTGTTGCATGATGTGACCAAATCCATTACTGCACACATGGAAATCAATTACTGCACATTAGGGAACATTTAACACTTGAGCCTTTTCCGCCGCCTTGTTTGCGCGCCGTGGCCGGAGGAATCGTTATCTGCCACTCTGGAAATGGATTTGCTTCTTATTTTGTGTAACCTCTGTAGGGGATGTGCACAGGTACGGAGCGAAACGCGTGCGCAGCGCTTGCTTAATGGTGAGGGGCTGAAGCAGAGCTGGATGGTGCCGAGCTGGAGTTACTACTGATGGGTTTTATCCCAAATGTGTGGGAATAAATGTTTTCCTCTGCCGTATTCACACGTGCTCCTCTAGCTGATGCTTCTGTCTCCGGGAGCCTCCTCTCCCACGCAAGCAGCGTTCGTTGGCCCACACTGCTGCATTCCTTCACTATTTTCTCTGCATTTAACAAAAAAAAAAAAAAACAAACCTCTGGCAAATAGAAAACTGCATGTTGACTCTGGAGTCACAGAGGATCAGGCAAGAAAAGGTGCGTTGGGATGTGTTGTGGTGGCAGTAGGTGGGAGACAGCCCCTGCTCACCGAGCTTTGGCTTCACCTTCCTCCTTAAACACGCTCACCCCCTGAGGTTTTTGTGGGATTTGAGGACAGGGATAGACAAAATCAATGCATAATAATAGCTGGAAAAGAGCATCCCCCTCCTGTGTAACGGGATTGAGCAAAAATTTCTCCCACCCTGGAGCATCCCTTTCCGTCTCGGGGGCGGGCTGATGCACCTCTCCTTTCTCAGCACCCCAATCCCTCTCCCAGTCAGGTTTTCCCTGTCTGTAGCTTCTTGCACATCCCACCTTTCCCCCAGCTCTGTGCCCTCACTTAGCAGGTGCTCCCCACCTTCCTTCTCCTGTGCACACCCTCGCACACGCTCCGAGATGAAGGAAATGGATGAAGGTTAATTTTTTCGGTCCCTCTCATAATGACTCATCCATAACGATTTCCATTGGTTATACTTCCTTGTGTGACAGAAACAATTTACTGCATTCCTGCAAAGCCTATTTTCTCTGCATGATCTGCTTGTGTGGAGGTTTGGGGAAGTAATTTACAGATATTTTGCCTCAAAATAGCTTACAAAGACAAAAGAGTCCTGTTGACACCAAGGTGCACTCCTCGTGAGCTGGGGAAACGGCATAAAACAGCTTAAAAATAAAAACACTTTATGGTCGTCGCTCAAAGTCAAATTCTACACCACACACTGTGGTCAAAAGCTCTTTTTGCTGGTGGGGAGGCACAGGGCTTCTCCCAGGAATGCTTTGATTTGGGTTTGCGTTGTAGGAGAATCCTCAGTGACATAAATCAGCAGGAGTTTCAGTGGGGGGGTTGGGATGCTGCTTATGGATCTGGCCCTGGATTTTCTGCAGTAGGGGAAAGGCAGCAATGGGGCTGCAATGGGGTGTGAGAGCACAGAGCTCCTGAGCCTTTTCCGGGTAGGATTTTGGTGGTTTTGCTGTAGGATCAGGGCCAGAAGCCCCAGGAGGAAGCAGGGGGTCAGGGAGCGATGTATTTTGGCAGAGCCCAGGTTTTCTCTGTCAGTGCCCTGCTGTAACCTCCCTGCCTGGCCAAGCTGCTGCCTGCGCCGGCAGCGCTCGGATCATGACTGTTCAAGGGAATTTGCTCAGGCAAATGCTTCTCCTGATGTCAATGTTCTCCAGCTAATCACAGAATATTCTGAGTTGTGTGCTCGCTGCTCTGCGATGGATAGCTCCCCTTTTCTGGGGTGTCCACTACTCCAGGACATAACACCCCCTCCCTGCTCGTTCCCACTGCCCCACGAGCTCGGCATCTCCTGTGCCTGGCAGGGCACGGGGATCACCTGTGGCTGATTCAAATGGGAGCAGTGGGGGGAAAAACTTCACGCTCGCTTCTCCATCTGCTCACTTGGTTTGAATTTTGTCAGTAGAGACGGCGGCAGAAGGTGAGGAGTGTCATCCATGAGAGCAGGCACAGTTTTGCCTTCCCCTGCAGGCACTGGTGTAGATAACACGGATAACACCCTGCGGGCCGGGAGCAAAGGCCACAGGCACACCAGAAGCTGCAGGGTGAAGGGAGGTCTGTGCCAGGCACGGGGGATAAATTAGAGACGGTGAGTGGAGGGGAAAAGTTTTTATGCCAAAGAGCGGGGCTGTGCTGCAGCCACAGCTCATCCAAAGGAAGCAGTGCACGCCATGCATCAGAAAATTGGGAGCAAGAACATGGGGCTGAGAACAAGGGATTTGAGTTAAAACAGCACAGAGGCTCTGCTGGTTTAACTCGAGATGGGCAAAACACAAGATGATACCAACTGGCCTCAGCTTTGTGCCTTTTCCCCAGACTGAATCCCATCTGGATGCTGCTACCTGCCTCCAAATTGCTTGGGATTGACTGGGAGCTCTCAGTTCCATTTTTGCTTTCCCTCTTTTTCCATGCTCTGATGTTTATTTTGGAAAGCAAACGCTGGTTTTGTGAAAGATTTGATGCTGAGAAACCAAAACCAACCAGAAATTTCTTAACACGTGCTGTTTTAACACCTGATGCCCTCAGGCCTGCAAGCTGTTGCAGGTGTTGACGTCAGGACAAGCATCAAAGCTGTGATGCTCGAGGGAAGCGCTTGTGCTGCTGTCCGGGTATCCTGGAGAGCCTGGATCAGGGACCTGAGCTTGGTACCTGCCTCCTTCCAGCATCCGCGTGCCCCTCGCTGTTCCCTGCCAGCGGGGTGTTGGGGGTCAGGGCAGCCGCAGATCCGGGGGTGGGAAAGGCGGGCGGTTGTCGGGCACGGGTCAGCCGGGAATGCCGGCGACAGCAACACTGGCTCTTTATCCACTCCCGCCCCGGGAACACGAGGGACACAAGGGAACTTGAGGGAACACAAGGCCTCTTGTGCTACTCACGGCAGCGCTGCCTGCGGCGCGGGCTGCGGCGCTGGGGCCGAAGGCCATCGCTAGCCCAGCTGTCAAGGGGCCCCTTGTGCAGCAGCGAGGGCAGATGGCTGCCACATCAGGCCCACTGTCCCTCCATGTGCTGCCGCGTCAGGCCCGCTGTCCCTCCATGTGCTGCCGTATCAGGCCCACCGTCCCTCCATGTGCTGCCACATCAGACCCGCTGTCCCTCCGTGTGCTGCCATGTCAGACCCGCTGTCCCTCCTTGTGCTGCTGTGTCAGCCCCGCTGTCCCTCCATGTGCTGCCGTATCAGGCCCACCGTCCCTCCATGTGCTGCCACATCAGACCCGCTGTCCCTCCGNTGCTGCCGCGTCAGGCCCGCTGTCCCTCCTTGTGCTGCCATGTCAGACCCGCTGTCCCTCCATGTGCTGCCATGTCAGACCCGCTGTCCCTCCTTGTGCTGCTGTGTCAGCCCCGCTGTCCCTCCATGTGCTGCGGGTGACCAAACGTGACGTGGCTCTGTCGTGTCCGTCCCGCTGCAGCGCGGGGTCTGCAGGGATGTGCTTGCACTGAGTGCCCCCAGCCCTGGTTGTGTTCGGTGCCGAACAAAGCTGGGAAGGGCAGGGAGCAGCATCCTCACCCTCCAGATCTCCCCAATTACGCTTTTTCCCTCCTTTGCTTGCCTACTCAGTCTTCCCTTTGCAGCTCAGGAGAATCTGTGGCTGTTTCCCTTTCCGAGGGCTGCAGAGCTGGGTTTGAGCACATCAGGAGAGAAGGTGGTGCTTCTCCTGAGAGCAACAAGGGAGATCACAGCACGGTTTTAACCCCTCCTTGAGGAAAGGGGGGTTGGTGGATAAGCGCCAGCCCGTGTGAGTGGCAGCAGGAGCGGCGCTGGGGCAGGGCACGCGTGGCTGGGGTTGCACTGGCAAGGCAATTGCAGCCCCTCTGGCCATTGATGTCCATGTTAACTCCGCTGCATCCCCCATCCCATTGCTGAGGGTGTCCCCAGAGCGCCAGGTCTGTTCCAGCACCTGAATGAGCCCCATCCCTCTGAAGGCAGGGGCTGTAGGCATTAAGTTCTGGCACAAGTGTACAAGTGGCAGCAGCAGCTTCTACCAGATCCAGGCTGAGGTATGAAAACAAGATCATTTCAGGCTCCAGGTTAATAATACTGCCTTTGATTTTCTTTTTTTTATACCATCCATCCAGCATTGATACGAAACTTTCAGCTGAAATCACAGCTATTGAAAACTCCTCTTTTGAAAATACAAAGCGAATTCCCTGGATGCTGAACACGTTTGTTGCAAATGCGGTTCGGGCCCGTTTCTATTCAGGGCCCTTTTCAAAAAAGTTGCACACAAATCTGGAGGATCTCTTCTTCCTCGAGCCATCCCGGCCTGCTGTGAGCATTCGGCACAGTCCCAGATGATGCCTTGGAGCAGGTATAAACTCCACCTCTGTCAGAGCTCTGCTCCTGTACTCATCTCTTTCAAGTCTTCAGGAAAGGATTTCAGGGATGTACTCACCTTTTGCGGGCTTGTTGGTAAAAGGCTGAATTGCTCCCTAATTTCATGGAATCACGGAACAGCTTGGGCTGGAAGGGACCTTAAAGCTCATCTTATTCCACCCCCTGCCATGGTCAGCAACACCTTCCGCTATCTCACGTTGTCCAAGCCCAGTCCACTGTGGCCTGGAACACTTTAGGCAGCTTTGACCACATTTGAGGGCCTGCATTTAATCTCCAGTTTTTCCCTGTCCCTGTTGCAGCAGGATAACCCCCTGAACCACCAGCGTGTGGAGCAGGGATGTTGTGTAAGAGCCCCAAAAGAGCAGCTCGGCCGACGAGGTTTCTCTCTGTGCTAATTTGAAATGAGGTGAGCGATGGCAAATTGAGTTTCAAGGGCAGCGGAGACAACTTGTCAATTTAGCCTCGGCTCCTCTCCGCCGGTGCAATCCTTCGGAGCCGGAGCTGAGGCTTGTTTACGGCGGTGGATATAATAGCTGCAATCCCCCAGGTAGATTAAGCAATTTCTTCATTTAGGACTCGCAAAACTCTATGACATTTTGAGGGATTTTTGTTGACCTTGCGAAGGGCGAGCGCTGACTTCCCCTCGCTGCCCTCGTAGCTTTTTCTAACAACTCCAGGGGGAAAAACAGAGCTTGTCAGGATGGGAATTGCCACGGGATTGGGTTTGTTGGGGAGGTGAGGGTCTGAGCTGTGCTGGAGCACGGGGAAGTCTTCCCACCACCCTTCTGTTGGATTTTCATGGTTACGTTCCCAGCCAGGGATGTGGGTCTTTGCAGAGTGATGCGTGGGCAGGTCCTGTTTCCTTGGTGTGCCTCAGTTTCCCTCCATTAAACCAGTCTAGTGGAAGGTATCGCTTGGAACAAGGTGAGCTTTGAGGTTCTTTCCAACTCAAACCACTCAGGGATTCTATGACTCTTTGCTTAATAAAACAAAATAAAATGCAGAGATTTACTGGCAACACGTGTAGGAAGGAAAGATGATTTTCTCTTGTGGTACCATCCGAAGTCAAACAGGTGATTTGAGAACACAGGAGCAGCCCCAGACTTAGCAGGTTAACACTTAAAACAGGTGGTGTAGCACTGAGGGGGACGTGGAGGCACCGGGAGTTCTGGCAGCACTTGAGCAGGTGATGCATTTATTTATGTCCTGTGGCTTTCCACAGGGAACAGGCCTCTCTCCAGCTGGTGCGTGCTGGAATCCCACCAGGCACTGGAGCAACATCTCCAGGTATCTGAACCCCTCTGCAGACCTGGCGGAGGGGATCACAGCGATGCTGTGTCCAGCAGGCAGCTACCGGCACCCCTGGATGCCCAGGGAAAGCTGGAAGGAGCGTTTTCCCTGGAGCAGGAGCCAAGGTCAGGGTAAGGGGTGAATCACCCTCAGCAGGGGCTGTGGTGGGATAAACGGGCAAGGAGGACTCTCTGCTTGGATGCTGGAACTCCTCAAGCAGAGAAAACAAATGCAACTTCTGAAATTTTAAGGAAAACCCACAGCATTAACGACCTGAAGGCTTTGAAGGCAGGAGCGTGGCGGGTGCCATCCCTGCTCACCTTCCCGCTCGGCTCGCAGCTGATCCGCTGTCCGAGTGAGCCTCGGCAGCAGGAATGCTCACAGCTGCATGTAGGACATGGGAAGTGCCTAATGACTGCTGGAGCTGGCGTAATTCCTAAGTAGCTGTGGCATGTGGCTGCTCGGAAAAGGATTTCGGGACTGACAGGCTGTGAAAAGTGATAGAGGAGGGAAATGCCAGAGTGTAGGGAATTAAACACATGCACGGATGAAATGAACCCGGTACTGACAAGCAGGGCTGGGACTGCCTGAGCCTGGCTTGGGATCACGAGGGCAGCAATGGTATTTTGGGGTGCAAGCATGGAAAATGGGTGAGGAGGGAGCAAGCCCTGGCTCATCCCATCCTCATCGTTCAGTGATGCTTCCTGGGGTTTCTTGGGTGTTCCAGAGGTTTCTGTGTGAACCAGGGACTCCCCAGCTGCCTGCTGCAGGTGCTGGGGGTATTTAGGGCAGGAAGATGCAGGATCCATCCCCTCGGCCTTTGCACTCGGCGTTGTCTCGCCACTTTTTTGGGAGAATTTATAAATCCCTTTCCCTGCCCATCCCAGCAGCCCTCCGTCCTTTGCACACACACATCCCTTCCCCAGGTTTTCATTGCGATAATTAAGGAGTAAAAATAATTTTCAATATTTTTTAAACCAAATGATGAACTGATGAGCTGCTTTTGCTCCTGCCATATTGCCAAGTGCCTTAATAGTCCTATTTCCTATTCAAATACACTTCATAAGTCATTGCTCAGATGGTCAATGAGCAACAGCCACTGTAACTATCCCTGATTTTGCAATGAGAGCGAGGAACCAGGTTGTGGAAGCCTAATAAAAGGAATTATCGGTGTTTTGGAACGGAAAGGAACACCTGGCAAGTTCTGTGTAGTTCAGAAGGCTATTATGGGGATGAGGTGATATTTTAGCATCAGGATGCAAACAGAAGTGGGCTCCTCCAGGCTGCGTGTCCTTGGATCACTTGTTTTTAATCCTTGCATCCCTGCTGGCAGCATGGGTGCACCAGGGAGCCCAGCAGCAAACAGGGAGAAGCTTGAGAGCTCCAAAGACTGCTCTGGGCCCTTGGGATTGATTCCCAATGTTGGAAAAACTTCTTGGCCTCAACAAGCAGGAGCTTGGTTTGCTCCATGACTCCTGGGTGCTCCAAAAGCTGAGTGGGAGCCCAATTTGGCTCTTAACCTGCAGGACAGGCCCTTAGATGGATTTCTTCTCAGCTGGAACGGGCTTCTTCCATCCCTCTGGGGTTGTCAAGGTAGTGAGGAAAGAAATTATATCAAAATTATATCAATAGTCCAAAGAAAAATAAAACCAGACCCCAAAAGAAGTCAAAAGCATCTTAATAAAGCGTAAAGTGCCGGAATAAATGTTATTAGAGCATCTTCAGCAGCAATAAAAGTATTAATTTGCCATTGCAGGAGGGAAACAATAACACCCAACAATGTGTTTATGCTAAAAACTGCTGCCAAGGGTTGCTTTTCAGCCAATGCATTCTGTCTGACTGGGATTTGCCTTTCCCCCTCCCCTTTTCCCCCCTCTTGGAGCTGCCTGTGTGGCTGTAGGTGACTGTGAGGGTCTGATCTATGGGTGGGTCAACGCTCAAACGTTCACACGCAGCTCCCCAGGGCTCCACAACTCGTGATTTTACTTTATTTTCCTTATTTTTTTCCCCCCTTTTTCTAAGTTTTTTTTTTTTTTCCCAGCCTGAAGAAACTGCTTTGCCAGCGGCTGCTCTGAGAGGGTTTTACACACCAGACTGGCAACATCTGATGTATGGCCACATTTGGAGCCACAGACGACACCAGCCTTAATAACATTCCTCTTTCCAAAGTGCTTCCCGTTAAATATTTATGAGACGATGCAAAAGCCGCCGTCGTCCGTGAGCATCCCTTCTCCCCGCGGTTTAATGGGCCCGCTTTTGGAAAGGCAGGTGGGCAGCCTTCCCATTATTATTCCTAAAGAGCTCCAGGCTCGCCAAGCCTCGACCTGCCCTCGCTGATTGCGTTTTCAGTGGATGAATATTGGGCATTACGGATTTACTCAGGGCAAGGGACCGTGTGTGGAGTCAGAGGGATGTGGTTTTTGAGTCCTCTGAACGGCTCCAGCCTGGCTTCAGCCCAGAGATAGGATTTTTGTGGATGTGCAGAGCATGGGGGGTCTTGACAAGCGCCGAGTGGGAAGAGTTGGATCGAGACAAGGTCCTGTGCTGAGAAGCTTTTTCTGCCTTTGAATAAATTCTCAATTTAGGGTCAAACTCTTCCTCTTACCTTACTTGGCCCCTGCCTTCCCTGTGGGAGGTCTCCGAGGCTTTCCCCACCTCTGGTTCCTCCCATAAGTCTTTTAAAGTCTTGGAACACCACTTAGGTGCTGCCAAAGAGTGGCTGCAGGGGACAGAGGTGGCTTTTCTCCGCCCAAGGGGAGGATGAAAGCGCCGCTGCCGCTGGCTAATGATGCCTTTCCTTTGGTTTGGGAGGGTTTGTTTCCACAGCCGCAGACCCCGGCTCCGTTCTCCGCGGTGGGAATGTATCACTGCGGGCAATTCCAGCGTTACTTACACACAGCAGCATTAAAGCGTGTGTTATATCCCAGGGGGAGAGGGTCTAAACTCAACATTTCCAATTGTTTTAAAGTCCTCTGATTTTATCCGAGCGATAACGATCTACAAATTGCACTCATCATCTCCGAAAGCGGCTTTTCCTGGAATGTCCTCTCTGCCAGGGAACTGCTTTAATAAGCGGAACTGGCTCTGATTTGCATTTCCACCATTAGGTTTGGAGGTTTTTTAGGGAGTAGGTGGCTTCCCCCATCGCCTTGCAAAGAAAGGGTGGAGGCACTGCCTCCAGGCTGCCCCGGATCCTGCCACTGAAGCCGACTGTCCGGGATGCGGTGGGAGCTGCCCTGGGATGTTACCGGGGCACCAGGCTGCCCGGGATGCTGCTGGGGCACCAGGATGCTGTGGGAGCACCGGGTTGCCCAGGGTGCTGCCGGAGCCTCGGGATGCTGCCGGAGCACTGGGATGTTGCTGGAGCACCAGGCTGCCTCGAGGCGCGTTGGCGCTTCTGTCGGAGGTGCCAGCCAAGCTCCCGAAAACCCCGCACGAGCGTGTGAAAGCTCTCAGAGCAGCTTTAACTCCTTCCCATACCACCCTTGGAATTTTTAACCTCGGGGAGGGGCTTTTGGCTGAGTTTCCAGCCTGTGCTGCCTCATTTCTGTTTCATCAGCGGAACACTGGGTGGATGTGAACACGTTTGTAGCCTCCAGTTCAGCACAAAGCGATAGCGCCGCACGCCTGGAATGCTCCTTACTCCAGTAACTTCCACTCAGTGATAGGGAAAGAGCTCCGGAGCTGGTCACGGAGGCAGAGCAGTGTCTCTGTACAACAAGCCAAGGCGCCTTGAATACAGAAATGAGATTACAGCGAGGAGGCTTTTAGGGGAGACAAATTGGGGTGATTCTTTAGCTTCCTGTTCACTACCTATTTATTCAGGCAATTGGATGGGTCATAACAATTTACAGGGAATGCTGGATGTGGGGTTGTGCTTCCATCCCGCTATCTCTCCCTCATGGCCAGCAGAAGTGGTCCCTTAGGATTGCCTGTGCTCGGAGCAGATGCACAAATACAGTCAGGGCAGTGCATTCCCAGCTCGTGGCGTATTTAATGTGAAATCATGGCTTTAATCTCCACAGAGGAAGTTTTTAACCCTTACAAGAGAGAACAAGGCAACTGCAAGGAAAGGCGAGCAGGTTTTGATGCACTCCTATGATTTTTATGATTATCTGAGGACATTTGGGGCACGGAAGATTGGTGTCTATGTGTTTATTAATTTCCTTGGTGTATCCATACGGATGACGCCTGCTGTGTGTGTGATGCGTAGGCAACCCAGTGCCGTGGGGCTGACTGTGCTTGGAGCCTCCCTCACTTCCCAGTGTTTATATTCCCATGCCAGGGGCACAGTAAGGGAAGTCTGAGCGGGTGAAGAGGGGGAGAGGGATGAAGGACCAAGCCTTGAGGGTGAATGATTTGGCAGGACACCGGTGCTGGAAATGTCATCCGGCTTGGAACCATCCTGGCTGCTGGCGGGTGAGCCCCCAGGATGTGCGTGTAGGGCTGGAAATGGGACACATAATATTCCTAATAATTTCACAGGCAGCTCCGTTCATTTCTGAAGTGAGAGGAGCCACTTGTGCTATTCCGCCCGGCTCTCTTTATGGTGTAATCTCCCATTGAGATTCCAGGCACAGCTCCGCTAATTAAAATGATGAATGCCGGAGGAAGGCTTTGGGTTTCGGGTTGGGTTTTTTAATTTTTTTTTTTTTTTTTTTTTTATCCTTCTTCTGGTAGGTCTCGCTGGTATCTGCACACACAGAGGCTGCTTCAGGCAGGGGATATTTGCTCGCTGGATGAGTACCCAGCATAGATAGAAACGCTCCCCTACCCACACACAAAGAGTGGCTCAGAGATCCCGAGTCCCACGCGGCTCATGCCAGGCTGGGAATTGTGTCGGCTCCCGCGGCTGTCATGGCACCTTCGGAGCCATCCATCAGCAGCCATTCCAGCTCCAGGGAGGGTGTGGAGCTACGGGGTGAGCTGCCTTCCTGGGGCTGAGTGAGCTGCAGCTCTCCTGGCCTCGCTTGATGTGGAGGGCTTTAGGGGCAGCTCTAGGGCTGCTGGCAGGATGTGCTGGATGTCCTGGGGATCCAGGAGGGATCCAGGATCCAGAGGGGCACTTCTCCAGGGCTGTTCCATGCTCCCTGGAGTACTGTAGAGAGCTGCCGTGCTGCTCCCTACTGGCAGCCACATATTGGTGACATTTATTTGCACAAAAATAGCTGGAGCTAAAACTTTGCTCATTCCAACCCCTGGGGCAGAAATCGAGCACCATGGGGATCCTTCACCTTCCCAAAACACCACCGGGGGGCTGATTTCAGCTGCCCACCAACACTTTTCTACTTTAAATGTCTTGTGGTTTAATTAATAAGAAGAGAGGCTAAATTAAGAGATCTGATGGGCTCTCTTCTCCTGTAATTAAAGCCTTGTTTTGGAGTAGAGGCACTTGAGAGCAGCGTTTCCATGCGGTAGCAGGATCAGGGAGCAGATGTGTTCTCCGGCGGGTTGTGAGGGAAGGGAATGAATGAGCAGAAAACATCAGGATGGTCCGTGGGGGGGTTTGAAATGTCTGTGCTGTGCTGTCTCCAAAGCAGAGCTGTAAAGAGCAGCTCTGAGGTGCACAACCCGTGTGCTGACACGAGCTCCTGCATGGAGCAGGGAGGCTTTATGGGGAAAAGAGGCTAATCTGGAGGAAGCAGGATTATTTCCTTGGGATTCTTCTTTTTTCTTTCCCTTCTTAGATCCTCTCTGTCCTCCCTGTGTCTGTGAAGCAGAGGATGGAAGTGATGGGTGGGTTGGATGTGCCCCTGAGGGTTGCACACACAGGAGGCTGCCACATTCCCGTGTTCCAGCTGGGATGTGGGGCTTGCTGAGACAGCCCCGTGGTGTCCCCAGACCAAGAGCTGCCTGGGCCACTCATTATTCTTTCTCCTCCCAACAAGGTGGCTCTTGTCCGAGCACTGGCTCTTGGCCGGATCACCCCATATCCCACATCAGAGCCACCCCAGGGATGGACAGAGCTACTTCAGGCTCCCTGGGTGGCTTTGCCCACCCTGGAAAAGCTTTGCAGTCAGCTCCTCACTTCCCCAGCGTGACAAGGGCTGGAGGAGTTTGCTGATTCAGGAGTAAAGTGAGGAAAAGCTCCCTACCTGAGCCAAAGGGAAAAGGTCCCAAGTGATTTGATCAGTGCCTGCTTCCCAATGCATCCTCTGAGCATGCAAGGAACAGGGACAGCCTTGGGAGAGGGGTGACACGCATTGCCCTGGGATCCCAGCCCAGGATGCAGAGGGGATGGGTTCAGTGTCCGGCTGAAGTTGGCTTTGCAGCTCTGGAATGTGTCCCTTCCACCTCCCGAATCCCATCTGAGCGGGTAGTGACCACACAAGTTTTCCTGCTCAGCTCTTCTTTGAACTCTGCAAAAACCTGGAAAAGGTGAAAGTCTGGTCCTCCGTGCGCTCTCATGGAATCAGTAGGGTTGGAAAACCCCTTTAAGATCAAGTCCAACCGTTCTTCCAGTGCTGCCAACGCACGTTCCCAAGAGCCACACCCACATTCGCTTTGAACACTTCCAAGGATGGTGATTCCACCACTTCCCTGGGCAAAAGGTGACTTTTCTGTTACCTAAGTCTCCCTTTGGGACACAGCTCAGCGTGGTGACATCTCATCCCCCTGCACTTGGGAGTGTGCAGGCAGATAATTTCCAGCTCACGTCTAATTTCCATCAGTCTTTGGTGAATTTGTAGCTCCCTCCTCCGTCTCTGATCCAAACAGCTGTGCTCGTGGGGGCATGGGAAGGCACGGAAATCTTGAGACAGATGCTCTAACTTGTACTGCTCTTTAATTCTGATGATTTAAATGGAAATCGTGAGCGCCTACTGCGGGATGAGTCCGGGCGCTCCGCAGCCGTCGAGCGTTGCTCATTTTACGATCTGCGTTTCTTTCAGGACTGGATTAGTTTGTTTTCATTTCTCCTCTTGCCTGCTGATCATCCAACTGTCTCATTGTTTGGGTGAGACGCAAAGATGCTCAGAAATACCAATAATAATTAAAAATAACAGGCAGCAGAACCAAACAGGCAGCCTGCATCTTGGCTGGTGGCCACTGGAAGCAGCTCCGTCCGGAGGCAGCTGCAGGAAAACCCTGTGTCCTGGAGGTTCCTGGTGATGCCAGGGGGATTTCCTCAGATAACAGCACCCAACCCCTTCTCTAACTCTCCCTGGAGCTCGTGCCTTGAGATGTATTTTCTATCTCCATCGAGTCACTCAACTCCAGCATCTCACCCTCCGAATCCATCTGGCTTTCTGCCCACAAGATTATGTTATATAAACCACCCCTAAATGCAGTGTCTGGGAAAGGGCCTTTATGTTTTAATTCCCAAATAGGCAGGGAAAATTGAGTGCTCTGATTGGCATCTGCAATCAGAGCCCCATTCAGCGGGCGCTGTGAAGGGAGTTGATTGCAGCGAGTGCTGCTCTGACCTTCTGGGGCCTCCGCTGCTGCCTCGGCTTCATTAACAGGATAAATATTTTTCCAGAAACAACATTTCCGAGCTGCCAGAAGTCATGACAGGCATGGGGACTATTCTGTGGCACGGTGTCTGTCGAGGCAGCTTTTTCACACGCTCTGTGGCTGAAGGTTTGGCTGGTGAATGGGTATTTTTAGCAGCGTGGTGGTGTGGCTGGGGACACCTGGGCTCCGTTCCCGCAGTGCCACCGAGTGGCACGGTGTCATCCTCCCTCCTTCCGTGCTTGCCTTCCCTCAGCAGCTTTCCTCCCCCCTTTTTTCCGTGGAGTTTGTGAGTGATGCAGAGCAAGAACAGTGGGTTTGGGATGTTTTGGCGAATGGAGCCTGGATGTGGCCGCAGTGCTTTGGGGTGCCAGCAGTGCCAATGTCGGCAGTGGGACGGTAAAGGGCAGCTGGGGATGTTGTGTCCCACGAGCACTGCTGGAGCACATCAGGGATGTGGGCATGGCTGATAACCCTCAATCCTGTGCTGTGACTGTGCTGCAGTGCCCACATGTTGGTACTGAGTCAAATGCCCCGGAGTGCCAGAGCCTGGGACTCGGATAACGGCATCTGCAGCATCAGCTGAGCCCCTCCGGTGAGTTACAGCCTGGTCTCTGCTCCAGGGGCCTCTTAGCATCCTGCAGCCGGTAATAGATGTTTTTAATTCTCAGAGAATTATTGAACAAACATCAGGGAAATATGTTTTACAGTCCAGCGCTGGCTCTGAGCATCATTAACATTGTTATTGGAGACGAGGTGGATGATTTAAGCGGGGACCTCTGACAAAGACACACACCTGTCCATGAATAAAAGGCTGCAATTTAATACCCGCGCTGGTAATTAAGAAGAGGATGAGGGTCGAATGTGATGCCTGTTTCAGAGGCGTCCCCAGCCTGGCAGACGGGGTGGCAGCACTGATGCCTCCTTCGGCACTCCTTGGCACGGGGAGCGGTGCCGGCTGCAAGGAGGGGTCTGTGAGGGCACTGAGTGTGGGGCACCGAGTGCTGGCCGGGCTCTGGGGCTCAGCTCACACGGAGCTGCGGCGATGGAAGCGAGCAGAGGCTGCCAACTCAGAGCAGAAGCGCAGCCATCCCCTATCAGGGCAGAGCAATCCGCCCTCCTGGCCGGGCACAGGCAGCCGCCAGCATCCGCAGCCTCAGCTGGAGCAGGAACGGCTGGCACATCCCTTCATCCCACGCCAGTGCCTTGGCAGGAACAGCTTCCCCCCGACCTCTCAGCCTGCCCTGATGCCACAGGTTGGGGAGTTCCGTTTGTTTTGTATTGAGCCAAAGGCACCCAGCCCCCTGCAGCAGTGAGCTCCTGAGCTCCTGCTCGAGGCATCTCACCAGGGCTTTATCATCAAACAATCCCAGAGAGGTTGGGCTGAGGCTGCCCCATCCCTGGAACTGGTCAAGGCCAGGTTGGACAGGGCTTGGAGCAACCTGGTCTAGTGGAAATTGTCCCTGCCCACGACAGGGGGGTAGAAGGAGATGGTCCTTAAGGTCCCTTCCAACCCAAACCATCCTGGGATTCTGTAAATGGTACCAGAGCAGTGTCCCAGTGAGCTGGGTTTGGAGGGAATGGTGGAGCAGGGAATTGCATCTTCCTTCGCCTTGTGCGTCTTCTCACTCGTGAAACAGACCTGGGGCTGTGGCTGGGGAAAAGCTCTGTTTCCATTCCCTTTGTGTCCTCCCTCGGCCTGCTGAGGCTCTCCCTGTGCTGTTGGGGCTTGCGCAGCCTCCGCTGCTCTGTTTGAACCCATCTGTCCTGGGCACAGTGGGCACACATCAAGGCACG
The DNA here is from genome assembly GCA_013397775.1 of Eulacestoma nigropectus. Classification (NCBI taxonomy): domain Eukaryota; kingdom Metazoa; phylum Chordata; class Aves; order Passeriformes; genus Eulacestoma; species Eulacestoma nigropectus. Next base: position 386,000 of record VZTE01000669.1, on the reverse strand, counting down.
GCGTGTCCTGCCCTGCTCGGTCCCGCTTGTCTCTGACATCGCTGCCAGCCACTGAAAAGGCTGATGAAAAACCCAGCACTACAAACACGATAATCCTTGGAGGGCCTCAACAGCTGAAATCTTGTATTTTGGCTGTCAGTGAGCTCTAGAAATGCTGGTAAACACTGATTTTGCTTCATTTGGATGCAGAGATGAGCCTATGGGAGGGTTTGGAGGAGCAGAGCTTGTTTGCATGCATGTTTAAGCGCACAGGCGTAGTCGTACACATGTCGGCGCAGAGTTTGGTTCACTTCACTTGCATCCTGCGTAGGCAGCCATGCACGGAAATTACTTCTGCATCAGTCGTGATCCTCTGTTATAATAAAGGACCAGCAGCTGGTGAGCTCCTGCAGCTCCTTGCCTGCCTCCCCTCGGACCAAACAGCATCTCTTCTCCGCCCACACACCTCAAACCTTTTTTGGCGTCCTACTGTCCAGCTTCCCCACTGCCTGTGGCTCTAGGAGAGAAGGGGGTGATGCAAATGCTGGATCCATGGTGGTGAGACACCGGGCTCTGATTAGAGGGGCTCTGTCCTGCTGCTGCAGTACACAGTCCCAGAAGGATTTGCGTTGGAAGGGACCTTAAAGCTCATCCAGTCCCGCCCCCTGCCATGGGCAGGGACACCTTCCACTATCCCAGGGTGCTCCAAGCCCTGTCCAACCTGGCCTTGGACACTTCCAGGGATGGGGCAGCCACAGCTTCTCTGGGAAACCTGTGCCAGGGCCTCCCCACCCTCACAGGGAAGAATTCCCTCCTAACATCTAATCCAAATCTGTCCTCTTTTAGTTTAAAACCATTCCTGCCTGTCCTATCGTGATCTGCCCATGGCTGTTTGCCCATTCCCTTCTCTTGCGAATGGCTCTAGTGCCCACCTTGCAGCATCATGGGCTGGGAAGTCTCTGGCAAACTCTTTAGAGCTGGAGTTTTGGGGAAGCAGGTTCCCTGGGGCTCTGTGCGAGTGTTTGTGATGTTTTTCAGTCTTTTCAACCAAACTGCACCCACAGGTTGTGGGTTTGGTGTAGGCAGCTTGGTGAGGGGCTGAGAAACCACGCAGCGAGAGCGGCTGTGGGAGGAGAGGCAGCGGCAGCGGCTCATCCTGGGGAGCCTCGGAGGATGAGTGTGCTCCCAGATGAGTGTATTGTTATCAATTCCCCAATGGTGGGGGAAAACTTTGATCAGAGCTTGCACCTCATTAGACATCAGAGAATTGAGCCGTGAGACACCGATCCATAGGCAGCCAGGCTTCATTAGCTGGGCTGCTCATGGGACTGCCTGTTTGAGGAACACGGAGAGGCTACAAAATTGACTTTTGTTTTTAATTATGTTTATGAGGACTCAGTGTTCCCCCCCCTTCCATATTATTTTGCTCTGAGGGCTCTAGCGAGATCAGCTTTGGGCAGCTGAAATTGGTACAGCTTTTTTCATCAAAGCAAGCCAAAGTTTTCCTTTAGTTGGATACTGATATGTGAATCCCTCTGCTGTGCCCAGGGGATCGTATTTTGGATGATGGGCCAGGTTTCCATCTTGGCCACCCGATCCCTTGTCGTGTATCCATGTTTCTCCTGCATTGCAGGAACCAAATCCCAGCCTGGTGCTTTGGTTGAGCCCAAAAAGCCCAAGTTAAACACTGCGGTTCAGGAATGTCTGGCAGCAGAAATGTCAGAAAGAAACATTTTGACATTTCCCAACCGAACCTTTTCAGAACTCTCTGATAAAAAATAGCTGAAAAAGGCAGTGGGATACGTCAGCTGTGGTTTGGGGTCAAACAAGCAGAATTCAGAGCAGCAGAAGTCAGTGTGGGATGGAAATCCAGGCAGGATTTAGCCATTACGGCAGAACCTTTGCAGTGTGAGGCTGGGTTTGGAGAGCTCGGTGTGAGCTGGGCTGCCCTGTTTCCATCCTCTGCCCTGCCCCTGGTTTTTGGGGAGCCTCTGCCTGAACATCCCCTCTAAGAGAGCGAGGCAGAGGACAACCCCGAGCGAGGCAGGCACGGCAGCACATCCGTGAGCATAATTCCTGTGAAACTCCTGATTTGAAAGACACGGAGGACGATAAATGTGCCCCTGAAAAGCCTGATTTGCACCATTCTCCTTCTCAGCTGTGCTCTGAGAAGAGATGTGCCAAAACACAGAAGCCCCACGTGCTACAGACGGAGCCCACAGCTGAGAGGACGGAATTACTCACTCACGGACAGCGTTCCAGTCGGGATCACAGCTCAGAGAGAAAATAGAAGCAGGCAAGGTAGTGCTGCTATTGCCTCCAACCTGCTTGATCCAGACATGGAGAAGAAAAGCCGAGTGCAGAGCAGATGAGAGAGACATTTGCCTCCTTGTGTGCAGGCTGACAGGAACCAGGGACGGAGGAATTCATCGCAGGTTCTCTCGCGAGTGGAGGGGGGAATAGGAATCCGTCCAAGCTGATTAGTGAGAGGTCTCTCAAAGAGACAGGCTGGCTGGATTTAATTCCCTAGTCAGCATTCCCAGTATATTGATCTCCTCCTAAGTAGGAGGGAGGGGGAGCAGAGAGAGGGATGGTGGGGAGCAGGGAGAGGAGAGAAAAATAGGTTGAGGTGGTGAGAGAATGAAGGCAGAGGGAGAAAAATGAGGAGTGGAAGAGGAGAGGAGGAAAACAGGAAAATGGCAGGAATGCAGAGGTGGCAGAGATGCAGAACCAGCAGTGATGATGCTCCAGCTGTGCCATCAGCCAGCCCCAGAGCTGCCACATGTGATGGAGACATTTCTGCTGGAAAATGAAGGAATGCAGCTTGGTTGTCCTCTCCTAGATCCTCGTCTGCGCTGGGGATGCAGCAGCCCCCTGCGGTGCTGCGGGCTGCGTCCAAGGAAGGGGATGCAGGAGCAGCTGGATGCACCCCTGAGCTCTGTGGGCGAGGAAGGAGGATGATCAGGTGCTTACAGGTGTGTTCCAGAGCATGGAGCAAAGGCAGGAAGCTTCAGCATCGGTGCCTCCTGCAACACCAGGGCTGGAGATGGGAGAGATAAACTCTTTGCAAGACAGGAACCCCCACTCGCAACAAGCAGGAAGCTTTAATTTCTAGCCCCAGCTGGTTGTGAGATATTGGGCATTAAAAGCACATTATTCTGATTGCTGTCTTACTTCTTTTTCCACTTTTATTCCTCACTTGGATTCCAGCTTGATTTTAGTGTGTACTCCCTCTAGATCCACAAGTGCCAGGAGTCAGTGCCGTATACCATCCACAAGCTCAGCCTCCCAGCTTTCAGATGGGATAATTAAAGCATTAATCTCTTACTCCGGCAGCCTGGAAGACAGCAGCTGCTAAAATAACATGGAAGGACTGCTACAAAAATGGAGCTTTGCTTCCAAGAGAATGGCAACAGCACCTTTTGAGGTCAGCAAACCTCCTGGAGCCGGGGAGGGTCCAGGGCCGAGCACAGTACTGGCCTTTGAAACTAGAGGCTGCTCTTGAGTCTCAGATCTGCTCCTCCCTAAAAACTTCCAACCTCGTATAAGGCAAAACGTTTGAATTTCTTCGTGTTTGGTTGAGCTTGGGTTGGGTTGGTGGCTCCTTGTGTCCAAGGAGTTGATAGATCCCTGGGAAATGCAGCCTTGAGCTGGGAGATGAGGATCCATAGTGGTGCTGTTGGATGAAGCCTCAAAAATTGTTCTCAAAAATAGTTGGCTTCTTGATGTGGGAATATTGATTATTTTTAATTTTTTATCATCTTTGTGGGAGTACTGTTTTTAAATTTTTTTTTTGGGGGGGCGGGTGTTGTTTTGCTGTTGCCTTTTATTCTTTTTGGAAGCGCTCTTGCGAGTACCCGGACTTAATCTCTGTAGAAAATATTAATTTCTGGGGCAATATTGAGGCTTAGGGGAGGGAGGGAGTGATCTGATATCCTGTGTGTGAGCTCTGTAATAAGGGAAGTTTCTTCAGCAGGGCTAAAGAGAAGGTACCGGAGCGTGACTTTATTGAGATTACTGCTCACCTGTGAGGCTGGGGATGTTTGCTGCCACTCTCAGAAGAGTGACGGGGATTGTTTAGTCTTGATTAAAGGTGGAACTTTGGCTTCAGGAGCTCCACACCCCCTTGAGTACTGAATCCCTTCCCCTGTTCCTTCGGCATCCAGCTGCAAAACATCTGCAAGGTACAAAGGGGAGCTTTGGGCTCTTGGGAAGGTCCTGGGCTCTCCCTTCTTAAATTCGTCATCCCAGAGGAGCTGCTGCCAGTGCAGATATCCCTGAGAAAGCCACCCCTGCCGCCCCCCAGCCCTGCCACACACCCCACAGGGTTTCTTTTCACCCCGGGGGTTTCTCTTCATGAGGTGCCAATGATTTTCAGGGCTTGATTGACGCTCCTCAGCCCGATTCCCACGGGCTGCTGCGGAGGAGGAGAGGGAGAAGATGGATGTGTTCCATTACTTGGTGTGGTGGCTACGGGGCAGCCTAATGAAACCTTTCCAGCCAAAGTTCACCGAGAGCCCACGAACACTGATCCATAGCCCAGCTGGAGCTCCCGTGTGCCGCCCATGGGGGCCCTGATGGGGGAGCCCAGCCGGAGGATGGAGCTGGGAGCGCCGGAGCAGGGAAAGGACAGAGGAGAAGTGATGGAATGGGTGGGAGATGGGATAAGTGAGGAGAGGGGGTGGGTTTTGTTGTTTCTGCCTTGTTCAGCTCCCCAGTGCATTGTCCTTCACTTTTCCATCCCTGCCAGGGGTAAATCATTGCCTGTCCAGGCTCTGGATTGCCACAGAGCTCTGTTGCTGCAGTAGGAATGAGCACAAATCCTTGGGAACCGGTAAAAATTTCTTCCAGAAAAATGGCTCTACTCTGCAAAAGAAAACCAAAATAACCCTCCTAGCTTCATCCAGGAGCCACTTCAAGCATCCAACCCAGGGGAACTGTGGCCAAAAGCAAGCCCTGCCCCAGGCTGCCCTGCAGGAGCCCCTGCTCCGGTCTCCCCTCTGCCCTGGCTGAGCAAGGACTGCTGAGGGAAAAATTAACTTTTAATTGAGTGCCCTGTGGGTAGATGGACAAAAACCCTGGGAAGGTGATCTAAGGGTACACTTAGGGCCAGCTCTGCGTGCGTTGCTTTATGGACCTGGACTTCATTACCCCGAGAGCAGGGAAGTGCATTCCCAGCCGGAGAGAGGTGAGTCTGCAATTTTCAGCTGAGTGAACAGGTCGGGCAGGGTGTCAGCAAGAGCTCCTGTGCTAAGCAGGAGATGTCCAGGCTTTTGCTTGTTGTAGAGGACAACTCCTTCAGGAGCCCACCCCTCCTTGCAGCTGGAGGCTCCCACCTGTGGGAGCCGTGGTGTTGGGAGGGCAGGGATGTGGTGCTGTCGGTTGACAGTAATGGGATCCACCTGCTAGCACACAAAGCTGCAGGAATAAAAAATGCTCCATTGTGCCTCTGGAATAGCTGCAATTAACAGAATCTGAATAGCCAAGGGCTGGATTTGTCTCATAGATGCGGTGGGAGACAGCTTGAAATGTACCCACAAGCACTGATCGGGGTCTCGAGCCTAATTAGTCCCCGGGAGGCAGCCAGTTAGGACGCGAGATGGATGCGGTGTGGGCTCCAGGCAGGTCTGTCCCACACAGGAGCGTGGTGAGCTGCTGCCAGGAAGGGCTGGAAGCTGTCCTTGGGATGCTGCCACCCTGCAGCTACAGCAGAGAGGGCACATGGGCAGTGTCAGGGCCTCTGCCGTGCTGGGCAAAGCCATCCCCATCCTGCTGCTGCTGGAGTCAGACAATCCCAGCAGGGTTTGAGTTGGAAGAGAACTTAAAAATCATCTTGTTCCATCCCCTGCCATGGGCAGGGACAACTTCCACTGTCCCAGGTTGCTCTGAGCCCCGTCCAACCTGGCCTTGGGCACTGCCAGGGATCCAGGGGCAGCCACAGCTGCTCTGGGCACCCTGTGCCAGGGCCTCCCAACTCTCCCAGGGAAGAATTCCTTCCCAATATCCCATCCATCCCTGCCCTGTCTGCTCTTGTCCTGTCCCTCCATCCCTTGTCCCAAGTCCCTCTCCAGCTCTCCTGGAGCCCCTTTGGGCCCTGGAAGGGGCTCTGAGCTCTCCCTGGAGCCTTCTCCAGGTGAGCACCCCCAGCTCTCCCAGCCTGGCTCCAGAGCAGAGGAGCTCCAGCCCTGGAGCATCTCCGTGGGCTCCTCTGGATTCTGTCCAGCAGCTCCATGTCCTTCTCTTGCTGGGGCCCCAGAGCTGGAGTCAGCACTGCAGTGGGGTCTCAGCAGAGCAGAGGGGGAGAATCCCCTCCCTCAATGTTCTGCCCACACTTTGGGCTGAGCCCAGGGTTGGCTTTCACAGGGACAGAACAGGGGACTGTGGCTCCAGACCTGTGTTTTATTCATGACTCAGCCATTCCCCCACCTACAAGATGAGGATAATGACACATTCTTCCTTTAGAAAGAGCTTGTCGTCTCCACGTGTGTTACAAACTCTGGTAACAATGTACCTTAATTGAACATTTTCACTTTTTCGAGTTCCAAGAGAAAGTTTGCAGCGAGAATAATGCTTATTTTATCTGCATTTCATACTGTGAGGTGTGTGGCAGGGTACAAATGGTCACATCCAAGGTGGGAAGAGGACGAGGAACTCTTTAGGGCCTCCCTCTGTGTTGTGACATTGGCACTCAACGTGCTGAGCAAGCACTTGTAAATCAAGCCAGCAAAAATTAAAGGCCCCAGTAATGGGTTGGATTAATCTGCTCTGACTTGACCGTCTAGAAGTTGGATGTCAACGTTTGGGGTTTGTCGCCTTGGGCTCCCTCCTGGTCGGTGGAGAGAAATGGGCATCTCCAGAGGCCATTTATCTCCTCCCAGACAGGCTGCCTGGATGAATGGCCCTCTGGAGGTGCTGGTCTCTCTCTCCATTGACAAAGGGAGCCCTGAGTTCCTCTTATATATTTATATTAAAAGTATATGGAGAGGGATGAAGGTGAATCCTGCCTGCTGGGATGGAAAGGAGACAGGTCTGCAGCTGCTCTGGGTACCTGGTGCAAGGCTACACCTAAAAGAGGGGGATAACCAACATTCCAGGAGCTGCACCCTGAGGAGTGTTTCCCTACGGAGTGTCCTGACTGAAGCTGGAGTTTTTTTGGCTGTTACAGTCACCTCTGTCATGGTTTGGTATAAATCTGTGTAGCTGCATCTCACACGTGTGGGCACAGGACAGAACCTGCTGGTCTTGAGCAATCCCAGCAAGCAAATAACACAGGTTCAAGCAGCAAAGATTTGCATGGAGGTACCAGAGTGATGGGCAACATTATAAAATCATAAACCAGAGGAAATGGAAGTTTTGGGCTCCTAACTACCAAACCCCTAAGCTCTGTGCATTTTATCTTCCTAAAAACTATTCCAGAGGTGTCAGAAACAAACCATGTGCTTCCAGTCTCTTGTGTCCTCCTTCTGTATTTCAAATGAATAATAGATAAAGGAATCATTTTATTTAAAGAGAACGAGTTGAATAGTTTGCTTTAAAAAAAACCACCAAAAAATCCACACAAAAAAGCGCCGTGGCACTTGGTCCCAATTTCTGTTATAAAGGAAAACTTCCCTTTTTCATTTATTATTGAAGTAAATTAAGCTGATTGTCAGAAATGTGTGTGTTGGGTGAAAACGCTGCCATTGTGAGTTGGGATGAGATGAATGAATTTAATTTACCCCTTCGGTACGTTCAGCAGGCGGCTGGTGAGCAGCTCCAGCTCTCGGCTCCCTCCTCCTCCTGGGAAGGCCCTGCCAAGTTTCCTGGGGGATTTTCCATGCTGGGATTTTGTTTCTTCGCAGGGGCATCTTGTCCCCTTGCCCCAGGGCTGGACAGGGAAAAAGAGGACAAGGAGACGTGTGGGTTTCCTTGCTGCTCCCTCACAATGTGTTGAAGCAGCCAAGTCCTTGCTGGGTGCTTTTTAGAGCCAGAAAACTGCTTGGAAGCAGCTCCGAGCGGGCCGGAGTCAGGCGCTGCTTCCAGATTGCCTTGGCCTGCGGATGCCCGGGAAGCGGGGCCGCATCCCCGGGCGAGGGACGAATCGGCAGCCAGGGGGATGCAGGCTGGGGCTCGGAGCCTCGCTGGGAGCCGCGGGGGTGTTACAGGCTCCTGCACAGACCAGAGTGTTTCCGTGCCGCCGTGGGCGTCCTGCGGCTCTGTCGGAAGTCAGGCTGTGGATAAACAGCGCTGGGCTTGGGACAAGGTGGGTCAGATCCGCTGGGAGTTCTCCAAAAGCACCGTTTCTGATCTTGCTTGGGTCAGAGGGATGCTGCTGCTGACTCCAGGCCCAGCTCTTCCACGGGTAAATGCAGCCCCCTCCCAGCTTGTGATGGAGAAGACAGCGCTCGTTTCCACCAGAGCCTCCAGGAACAAGTCAGGAGAGTTTTGTCTCTTGGAAATTGGAGCGGTGGGATCCTGTTAAATTTGCTGTGGGAATGCCGAGGGTGTGAGTGGAGCTCTGTTGGGGCAGTGCAGGCAGAAGCGTGCTCGAGGCAGGGAAAAGTGCTCACCAGCTGGGAATAACGGAACTGCTGAAGGAGGAAGATGCTGTCGTTGAGGTTTCAGCCCTGGTGTGTGGTGAAGGAGCCATTAAATTCCAGGTTATTGCTTGTGCCACACAGGCAGCCAGGCAAAGGCTAAATCCTATAATCATCCAATGATAAAGGCTGGAAAAACCTCTAAGATCATTAAGTCCAGCCATTAACCAGCACTGCCAGGTCCTCCATTAAGCCTTGTCCATAAAATGTCCGTGTTTCCCCTGGCTGCACGCCCTGAGCTCGTGCCCATCCGTGTTGGGGTCAGCAGTGGCAGAGGCTCAGAGAGGTGAAACTTCCTGGAGAGATCCCAGCTCGGGAGAAGACAGGAATCCTGGTGTTGCAGGGAAATCTCTTCCTGGAAAAGAAAAAGAACAATTTGATCACAATCACAATTGTGATCTCAGAACAAACACAGGGTGACTTTTCACAGGAGCGTGTAGCCCCAGGACAAGGGGGAATGGCTTCCCACTACCAGAGGGCAGGGTTAGGTGGGATATTGGGAAGAAATTCTTCTCTGTGAGGGTGGAAAGGCCCTGGCACTGGGTTCTGAGTCCAGCTGCTTCTCTACTACAGAGGTTTGAGTCTCTCAAACCAACTTGGAGCAGCCTGGTCCAGTGGAAGGTGTCCCTGCCTGTGGCAGGGGTTGCATCGAGATGGGCTTTAGGGTCCCTCTCAACCCAAACCGTTCCATGATCTTGGAGCAGAAAGGGAGAATGGGGGCTGTGCTGGAAGTGGCTGCTGACATAAATCAGCAGTGAAGGGGGATCTGAACAGGAGGGTGATGCTGGGCTGGGCTCTCTGTGTGGCATTTTAACACTCAGGCGAGACCCGTGTGCCGTGTTTGTGCTGAATTTGGGTGTTTGGAACTCGCCTCACGCAATGCTGTGACCATGGAAGCGTCTTGGGCACCATCCTCCCCCTGCACAGTCGTGTCTTCGGGCGGTGCAGGAGCCCTGGGGGATTTGGGGATGGTGCACAGTAACCACAAGGTGAGCTCCAGAAAGCTCCAGTGACTCCTGGGAATTGCTGAGCTCGGGGCAAGAGCAGATGAAGGGCATCCTCTTGGAAAGAAAAGGCAGAGAGAAGGAGCCACAGCAGACCTTGGCACTGGGAGTGTTTGCCACTCTAACACTGCTGGCTGGAAGTGTGATTTTTCCCTCTGCCAGTAGGTCTGTGTACACAAAACTCCCACTGCCTTTGTGATTACACCGCTCTGAAGTGGTTTTCCTGTCACTGCTTGTTCTGCCCAAGGAGCAGGACAACCTGTCCTGGTACCTGTCCTGGTACCTGTCCTGGTACCTGTCCTCACCGATGGCACCGAGCCACTCATTGTCAACAGTGTTTGGGTACCTGCAAAGCCAGGGCAGCTGCTTGGGTCGACTTATTTCTTGTCTGGATTGAAAAAATGGACCTAGAAGCTTGGACCTAGAAGCTTGCTCTAGTCTTCTTCTTCTTCTTAAGATTATTCTCAATATTTATATTCTCAAACTCAATATAGTCTCAGTTATTCCCAAGGATAATCTCTCCAGCCACCCTTTTGTCTTTATTCTCCCCAAAAGTCAACTGCAACTGCACAGGAGGATATGGCAGAGGGAGAAGGTTTGATTGAACATATCTCTCATTTGAATTTCAGGAGATTGTGGTAACTTCAATGACCAGCTTTGGGTCTTGATTTCAGGGTTGGCCAGGCAGGATTTTGCTTCCCAAGATCAACTGAGGATCAGCTGCAGCACTGCAATGAATTTAGGGCCAGAGGGGACTTTTAGATCACATAAACAGGCCCTGGAAAGTCATTAGATACCTCTTTCCTGAGCCTTGGATTTGGTGTTTGTCGAACATAAATCTTCTGAAAAGGTGTTCAGGGTTGATTTAAGGATCTCGGGAGATGCTGAACCCAGGGCCGCCATTGGTGGTGGCTTTTAAAGGTTAATCACCTTCGCTGCTAAACATTTGTGCTGTATTTAATTTGTCTGTCTTTAATTTTTTGGTTGTTGGTTATTGCGGTGTCTTTCCCTGCTGGGAGAAATCACCTGGCATTTTCTTTGATCAAACTCCTTTCTCTCCCCCTAGACTAAAGAGTTTCTCTGTGTCCTTCAGCTGGGCTCTGTTTTATCATCCAATTTATCCTCATAGATTGGGGTGATGTATCCTCTTTTACCTTCCAGGTTTCTCCAAGTTCCCCTTTTTGATTATTTGGTGAAAATTAAAAAAGAAATTAAAAGGGCTTTGCAAAACTGAGGGGAGATTTTACAAGCCAACAGGATTCAGGGAACGGGAGAGGGTGAGGTCTGTGTCGTGCTGCTCCACTGCAGAAATAGTCCTGCTAAGCATGGGAGAACCCTGGATCCTGCTGGGCTCAGGCCAGAAATGGGTGGGACAAATCAAAAGCTTTGTGTTTTAAAGAACATAATAGATTTTAAATTGCATTTCCTTTAATGAATGACTCACCCAATTACCACAGCCTGAACACCTGCGCCCGAGACCCGAAGTCTCCAGAGAGACTTTTGCTTTTATCAATATTTATTATGCTGAGTGTTATCCCATTAGGAGGAATCAGGGCAGGAGGGAGGCTGCGGTCATGGGCAGCCTCAGGGCAGCCCTGGGTTATCCTCTCCCGGTGCTGCCGGAGGGTGTGCCAGGAATTCCCAACCATCCCTTTCCCCCAGGCTGATCTGGAGGACAGGAGCAGGCTTTGCTCAAACTCCTCGTGCTGTGGGTGGGCTGATTCCTCAGGCCCATCCAGGTGGGGAGCTTGGACAAAGGAGAATGGCTTTGGGCTGCCAGAGGGCAGGGATGGATGGGATATTGGGAAGGAATTGTCCCCTGTGAGGGTGGGGAGCCCTGGCACAGGGTGCCCAGAGAAGCTGTGGCTACCCCTGGATCCCTGGCAGTGTCCAAGGCCAGGTTGGACGGGGCTTGGAGCACCCTGGGACTCCAGGGAGGTGGGAGGTGTTTCTGCCCATGGCAGGGGTGGCACTGGATGAGCTTCAAGGTCTTTTCCAACCCAAACCTTTGTGGGATTCTATGTTGCCCCTTCCAGTGCCTAAAGAGGCTCCATGTGAGCTGGAGAGGAGCTTTGGACACGGGTCTGAAGTGACAGGACAAGGGGGAATGGCTTCCCACTGCAGAGGGCAGGGATAGGTGGGATATTGGGAAGGAATTGTTCCCTGTGAGGGTGGGGAGGCCCCGGCACAGCTGAGAAGCTGTGGCTGCCCCATCCCTGGAAGTGCTCAAGGCTGGATGTGGCTCTGAGCAGCCTGATCTACTGCAAGGTGTCCCTGCCCATGGCATGGGCTTGGAATGGGATGCAAGCCCACACCTTGGAGCCGTGAGGGCCAGGATATTCAATTTTGACCCTTTTTGCACAGGAGTGGGTGATTTGGGCAGGCAATCTTCTATCACCTTGCCCAGTTATTTCTCATCCCTCCTGCTCCAGCACGGAGGTGCTGAGATCCCGTTGTGTGGGGCTGGAGGAGCTGTTTGGGAGCAGATCCCAGGCAGGGCTGCAGCCGGAGGGAGACAGAGGTGTAATTATCCCAGCTCCTGGTGCTCTTTGTGCTCTGCCAATGCTTCTGCAGGCCAGAGGGCTGAGCTGATGTATTTATGCACCTTCCCCTGTCTGTGTTTAAACAGCACCTTGGAAAACGCAGTAAAAGAAGCCACAACTCTCCTCAGTGTCCTCCAGGGGTTTTAATTTATTTTTATTGTGTTGGATCCTTGCTTTGTTGTGGTTTTTTTAGGTTTTTTATTTTTTCTCCCAGTGCCGGAAGTTGGCTTTGCTGCAGAGCAGAGGTGGTGCAGAGAAACCGAGGCCAGTGAATCGCAGAGTGTGAAGAGATGTTGTGAGCTAGGATGGAGGGATGTGGCAGAGCTCTCAATGATCTGTGGTGTTATTTTACAGCCTATACATTTAATAGTCAGCCTGTATTTTTTCCCAATGGATCTGATTGTTTTGGGCCCCTGTTTTTGCTGGGTCACAGCCAGGAATCCCTGCTCTGTCCATGCCTTAAGCCAGGCACTTCCCCTGCATCCCTGTGTACAAACCCTGGTGTGAGCTGAGGGTGCTCAGTGCTCGAGGACAGTGTTACCCCCAAAACAGCCCCCAGAACTGCTGTGGAGCTTCTTGCATTTCCAGCTCTGAGTTCTGGGGGAAGGTTTCTGTGTGAATCCTTAGGCCACTTACTTATGCTCGTAAAAAACTGTTCAAAATAGTTTTATTGGTTCCTCCAGTGACTAAAATAGCAAGAAACAGTAAAATTCTCTGCATTTTGTGTGGGATGAGCACCCTTCTCTTCTCATTGCAGGCAGGACCGGGCTGATTTGAAGCCACACCAACCCTCTGGCCATGCTGGATGCTGCATCACCTCGAGGAGAAGACGTCTCTGAGGTACCTTATTTTTGTTTTTGGTTTTCTTCAGGTTTGAGGCTTTCTGATTGCAAGATGATGTGTGCCTGAAGGGCACAGAGCACTCCTCAAAGCACTGAGGGTGGTTTATCCCATGTCTGTGAGGTGCAAAGTGCCCGCAGAGGGAGTTTTTGGGAGCGTGGTTTCATCTGGCTGGCACTAGGTAGCCCTGTTCCATCCAGAACTGGAAGATTTGAAACATGATTTTGAAAACCTGGAGATGTTTCAAAGCTTATAAGGCTTTTGACCTGTCTCATTTATGCTCACCTCCTGCACTGCAAAGGGAGAAGCTTAGACATGTGAATTATGTGAAATACGGTGTGAAATCTTTTGAGATGTCTAAATCATGTGCATATACACACAGGCACTTCCATCTCCTTAAAACTTCATCTCTCCTTCCTCAGTCGATCCGGGTGCTGGGAGGATGCACGAGCAGCTGGGGAAGAGTTGGGAGGAGGGGAGAATGACAAGGACTCAGTGCTCCGCATCTCCCTTCCCCAGTGGCCTCCTGCCCCTCTTTTTGCTTCCCTCTGCTCTCCGTCGGGATCCAAATGTAACATCCTCATGCAAACCCCTCTGGGATGTGGGGACAGCAGGAGCAACCCTCATCATGCCATGGGTTCTGCATTTCTGAGACTTTCTGATGGCTTTCTGATCTTTTATTTTCTCTTTCACAAAGCTGAGACCTGTGTCGCAAAATGTCCCTTACGTGACACATCCCTATTTCTCCCTAAGTGCAAGTTTTCAGAATCCACCTGGTTTTCATATAAGGGTAGTGTGCTCTTCCTGCTAATTTTTCAAGTGGGTATTTCAAACCTGGTAGTCGTACTCAGGCTCTCTCCTGTGCTGCAGAGCCTTTTTTATGGTCTTGTTAAAGAAAACAATAAGTTAAGTGTGTGCCAGGCAGTGTTGGAGGTGTGGGGGTTCAGGTGGGCTGTGCAGCATCTTCCCAAGGATATTGGTGGGGAAAAAACCACCAACCCCAAACTTCAAAGCTTTTGGAAATTCCAGCTGCTTAGGGGTGCCCCTCTGGTTCCTGGCTCTCTCGGTGCCGTCCCACCTCGCTGTGTTTTGTTCCTGCCGGCTGCTCCGGCCCAGCGCTGGCATCCCTTGGTGTCCGTGGGGAGCTTGGAGGGCAGGGACCATCCTTCTTCCTCCTGTGGCATCAGAGCCGCCTGACGGCCCCTTCCAGAGGCTGCTGTGCTTGAAAGGGAATGGAAGGGTAAGGAAACCACAAGGAAAGGCAGAAAGAGGGAGGGAATGGAGGGAATGGGTAAGGCAGTTTGAGCAGCATCAGTGATCCCAGGTTTCTCCAGTCATTCAGTGACGCTGTGTGTTTGCCATCTAATTCCATCCCAAACACCCTAAACTGGAAATAAAGCCCTGTTTAATAAACAGCAGTCGGCATGTCATTTCCCTGAATATTCCGGGAGCAACTGCTCATTATTCCGATGATTTTCCCCACTGTAATTATTCCAAACGACCATTCACAGATTCCACTGTTGACTTACACGTCCATGCAATCGCACGCTGAAATATGTATATATTTTGGTGTCCTATTGAAAATTCAATAGGATCCAATTTCAATTGCTATTGCCTTCCCCCCCGTGCCTCCCCTCTCCAATTTTCCAATGCTACAGCTGCACGGCGGAGAAGAAAGGATGCAGCGGACATAAACAGCAACGTCCAGCTGAAATGGGGAGAGAAAAATTACTTCCTTGTACTACCACACTCCTGACAAGAGCTGACTCTTTCTTTTTTCTGTTTTTTTTCCCTTTTTTTTTTTTCCCCTTTTCCCATTTTTTTTTCTACCACGTTCAATTTTCTGACTCTGCCAGGCAGGTTGCAGGACTAATCTTGAACGTGCTTTGAGGCTGCTGTATAACACCACGGGCTTTTAAAGCTTGGCATGGGGGAGAAGGAGGAGGAGGAGAATGCGGGGAATGCAATTAGTTTGGGGTGGCAGGATGAGCGGGAGAAGCTAAAATTGCAAATGAGGGTTATTTGGGGAATACGAATCCCGTTCCTCCCAGGGCTGCTTTACCTGGCTTTCTCTTTTGGCAGATGGAGAGTGGGAGATGTGAATTAGACGGGAAAAAATCCCTAGACAGTCTGCAGGGTCTCCAGTGGCGCTTTCATCACAGCCAGTGTTTTGTGACGTGCGCGTTTGTTTTTCCCTTCATCTGGAGTACAAAGGATCTGGTGTTTGAGACCTGCCAGGGGTCGGCTGGTGATGGGAGGCTGGGCTGGGTCCGGAGGTGTCGCTCCGGCTCTCGGGAGCAGAGCAGGGGCTGGGTGACTTTGAGCACTGCAGCAGAGGGGTTGCCACTGCTGCACCTTCGAGAACGGAGAATATTCATCCATAAATAACATCTGGTGGGGTTCTGTCTGTTCCCAGCTCCTGGAGAGCTCTCTCAAGGTGGGATTGCTTGAGACATCAAGGTGGCTGCAGGTTTCTTTATTGCCACAAGTCCAGCTGGTGTGGTGGGCCACTGCTGAGCCACCTCACTGTGACCTCGAGCTGCAGAGGAGCTGGAAAAGAGCTGTGCAACGGTTTTCCCTCCAAAATATTTAATATCCCATTGTCAGTTTGGAAGAGACTGTTAGAAATGCAAAAATCTGAGGGCGAGTATGTCTTCCAACACCTTCCAGGACAGACGTGGGCAGCTGGCTGAGTCTTTGTCTTCACTCCCCAGGTCAGAGAGGGAGCTTGCGGAGGGCAAAAAAAGGGAAGGTAGGGATGTGCCAGGGCTGTGTCACCCTCAAGCCCAGCAGCACGCACAGGCAGCAAACAGCCGCTATCTCCTCGAGCCATCTGTTTGCAGAGCCTTTGCCCATGCAACGGTGCCTCTTCCCACATGGACTTGTTGCCTCCTTGTAATCCGTAGGTAAACAGACATTTAATCAACTGGAAAGCAGGGACAGGAGGCGGTGAGCCACGATAAGAGTCCGGTTGGGATGGGGACTGACGGCAGCACGTGCTCCGGCGGGTGGGTGCTGGAGAGCATCCCTGCGATATCTCTGGAATACGGAGAAAAATGGTTTGTTTGTGGGAAGGGGATGAATTAAGGGAACAGTGGGACCAAGCAGAGCACGGCCACTGAGCACCTCTCCAGAGGCTCCTACCACCTTGGTTTGCTTCTGTGTTGCTTGAAATCGGGAATTTTATGTAGAGAATAAAATTTCCTAGGGAATAACATTTCCCTCGGTAACACAGATGCCCCGTCCTTGTGCACTGGACAAGGGCTCGGCACTGCGGGCATCGCCTTCCTGCAGGGCTGCAGGTCACTGCTCCCCCTGAGCCTGCAGATTTGAGATGTTTGGGAGCATTCAGCTGGGAAAAGTTCTGGGTGGCTCTTGCATGGGGCTGTCTTGTGTCCAGGTGGGCACTTTGCCTGGCTGATCCAGACCCTTCTCCATCCACCCTTTCTTTCTGCTTCTTCTGCTGTGAAAATCACGTTCTCCCTCAGCACTTATTTTGCCATCATAGGAGTTGTGGAATATCCCGAGCTGGGTGGGGTGATCCCATCAAGTCCAGCTCCAGGTTCAGTTTGAAGGGGAAGCAAGGCGTGCTCAGTGCTAGAGCTGCTGGGGTTTTTATCTCCGAAGGGTTCCTTGCACGGTGCTGGGATGCAAGAGGCGTTGCAGACGTAGCTAAAAGCAGCCTCAGCCGAAGGCCTGGGGTTCGGGGAGGTGCTGGGGGCCGGGGCGCTGACCCGGTGCCCTGCAGTACATGGCATTACCGTGTTTAATGTACTCAGCGCTAATCTTTCTCTAAACACAGGCGATCTTGCTGAGTTCAGCACTGAAAGAGCAATAACCAATGAAGGAGATGAGATTAAGAAAACTCACAAGAATCAAATGTGCTAGAAAGGGCTGGGGAAGTGCCAGGGGCACTGCAGTAAATGACCTCCCTGGGAATCGAGGACAAATAAAATCCATGCCCCGTGTCTCGCTCTCCTCCCAGGCGCCTTGCGCCGATGCCGGAGCCCTCTCCTCTCCCTGGTGTGGCCATAGATGTTGCTTTCAGGGTTATTTTTGCACTGGAATACAACAAATCCTCTGTGCTATGGGGCCGAGACGAGGATCCGTGTCGCTGCATTCAGAAAAACTAACCTCTCGAGCTCAAGGAGAGCTGCTTCAGTTGGCAGGAGCATTATTCTGTCTGGAACAGCCTTGAGAGGGCAAACAAAACCTCTGAGCTGTGGCTCTTGTTTCCAAAGGCTCTCTGCAGGCAGGGATGCTGGTGAGAGTGGCTTTTTTTTTTATTCGTGAGCCAGAAACGGAGCCCAAAACTGACCCAAATGCCACCGGGATGGGATGAAAATGGCGTGCAGCACCCCGAGGGAGTTGGTGTCCCAGTCTGAGCTCTGCTGGGCTGGATGTGGAAAAGTCTGATGAGCAACTTGCTGTTTGCAGGTGCTCAGTGGGCATTGTGGGGCTTTGATCCCGAAGGATGGGATGGTGGAGGTGATGGGGGAGGATGGAGGCTCTCCCCCAGTGCTTTGCTCCCCACGGCAGCCTGAGGATGTCCTTCACGGATCCCAGGCATCCCAAATCTGCTGCCTCAGATCCCTGCCCCTCGCGCCGTGCAGGCTCGGAGGCTGTGAGGATGACTTGGCAGTGATATATTTACTACAATTACCATCTCTCTTCCCAGAGGAGGAAAAAATAGATGAATAATATGTTTTGAAGGTGTCATGGAGTGAAAGCAGGAGAGGAGCTTGAGCCTGAACTTATGAATAACTTATAGGCTTCCTCCCTTCATGCAGCTGCTCCGTTTGGGCTTATCTTTCTCACCCGTAGGAGGTGTAATTAAAGGAGCAAAGCCGGGCACCCGTGGGCACGCGTCTGTCTGGCTCCGCGTGTCCCCTGCATGCCAGGCCACGGGGGTGCTGGAATGCCTTTGTGCAGACACGTGGGCTAGGCCGGGCTGGGCTGGGCTGTGCGTCGAGCTTTACAAATTCTCCCCCTTGTCAGAAGAAAAGGGATCATTTTGCACGTAGCTCATCTCTGCTATTTGTGGCAGAGTGGTGGAAGCGTTGCCTTAACTCTCCCCTTGCACTGGTGAGCCACGAGCAGGAATAATTTCGGATGGGGAAACGCTGCGAGGGGAAGCAGGTGCGACCCTTCAAATCCGGGAGATTTTGGTCCTGTTGGTGACACAGCTGGAAATTCCCTCCCTGGCCTCATGTGGTGCCTCAGCCTTCCCAAGTCTTATTTTTCCAGCCCTAAAATGAGAAGTAATTTGCTCTTGTCTCAACACCTTCCTCTGCTTTCTCTATTTTGACTTGAAGAGCTCAAGGGAGGGACTGTTTTTACCGGGTGTACACACAGTCGAACATAATGGAACCGGGATCTTATCAAAGGCATGCCAATGCTATTGTAATGCATACAGTAATTATAGGGATGTATATGGAGGGATGATGAAAAAAACCCAATGAAACATGGCATTTCCCTCTGGAAAAAATGTTAGCAGAATAAAACCACGCCTGGGAGTATGTCAGTTCCAGCAAAAAATGTCTATTAAAAATTATGCAGTGCTGTTCAGCAAGGTCACAGCGCTCCTTTTAGAGCCAGTTAGAGGTTTCCTTGCAAAGCAGCACATCACTTTTTTTTTTTTTTTTTTCCCCTGCAGACTTTTAGCCAAGGTGTTGTGTTTTGGGCTTTTATTCAGATTTGGGGGCAGAAAAAATTGAATTTCATATAAATTTTGCAGGAATTTCTGCCAAAAGGGGCCTTCTGCATCTCGATATGCACAGAGGGATGGTGTCCCTGGTTAACACCAGGTATGAATATATATTTATATATGATTTCCAATGAATAACTTGTTCCCCCCATCCCTATCTCAGGAGTGCAGCGCTGCTATCTGCATGTTCCTATCAGCCCAGCACACAGATATGGACGAGTGCAATGGAGATATTAGGCACTCATTGCAAGGCATTCTGTTGAACATCACCTGCTGTTCAACATGAAAAGTTGATGTTCCACAAAGCCACAAGCCAAAGGCTCCTTAAGAGCTGTTCTGGTGCATCGGGTAAATATCCGTGCTCGGAACGAGCGCTGTGTGGATTAATAATGCATGGAGCAAATCTGTAGGAAGAGCAGCGACTGCGTAGGGCTGACTTAGAAACTGCTCTCCCTGCTTAGGCAAATAGGCAGGGAAGTTGTGTTTTTTAAAGCATAATGTGTTGGTAATAAACCAAACTAACCTAATCGACCACTTCCAGCTGCTCCGAGCGCAGTCGCTGGCTCGGCAAGCTGGGGTCAAAGGCAGCAGCGTTGCCAAGGGTGAGAAAAATTGCTGTGTGGCATCTTATTGTGGGCAATTTATGCTGGTGGCATGGTGGGGAAGCAGTGGAGAGGTTGGGATGGGATGGGATTAGGAGTCCTTCCCCCTCTCCAAGGGTTTTCCATCAGCTGGAGGTCGCTGGGGCAGCCATGGGTTTGTGCTGGAGGAACGCTCCAAGCCCTGACATTGTCAGGTGGATAGGACAGGAGGAAATACCCCATAGCCTGTGTTTGCTTCTGGAGAAGAATCCTGCTGCACCACGCGTGCAGCCCGGGATGGGTCATTAGTGCTGCTGCTCTCGTTAGCTCTGCCCATCCTAATGAGCTGGGAGGCGGTGGAGGCGCTGGCAGGGTGTGAGGTGCTCCTGGTGGTACCAGGGTGTGGCGGTGGAGAGCTCTGGGTCCACCGGACCTCCTTGAGCTCTGTGGGTTGAACCAAGCCTTGGGAGGGGAAAGGGAAGGGGAGCTAAGAGCCCTCTGCACCAGTCTGCAGCTTTACAGAGCCACTGCTACGGCCAGAGCCCATGGAAACTGATGGGTCACAGCAGGGGAGGTGTTGGGGAACACCCAGGGATGGGTGAAACAGGGGGTGCATCTCCTCTGTGGCTGGGGACAGCCTGACCCTGGGGCTGGCTGGTGGCAGGCATCGGACAGGGCTGGTGGGAGCATCCAGCCCGAGCTGCCAATCCCTCCCAGCGTCTGACATTTGAGGCATTGTCAGAGCTGCCGATGGGGCTTGAGCAGAGGGACCTGTGCTTTGTCACCTTCCTGCAGCAGAGTGACTGGCTTGGATCTGACTCGGGGAGTCTCTCTGGGCGATAGAGACAGAAACACAGCTGGATTTCCGAGAGTTCACAGCCAAGTCTTCTTCTGAATTGCAAAGTGAACAGCTCAGATTTTTGGAAGCCTCTGAGGAGGCATAAATACAAAAAGCCAAGATATCTTGATTTTTTTTTTTCCTCTTTGTCATTTTTTTCTGGCTATAATGTTGTTTGAAGTGGCTGTGAGTCACCTCGAGCAATGAAATGAAACATCCTTATCACTTATGAAAATAATATTCAATGTGATATTTTTTATTTAGTTTGTTTTAAAGGAGTGTATTGGGGTTCAGAGCCTCAGATATTCTTTTTATTGGACAAAGGGTGGAAATAATTTAAGGTTTTGGCCTCAAGGACCTTTTCTGTGTAGGCATGTGAGTGTCATGCTCTTGATGTTGGGTTATGGTATGGACAGATGTGTTTGGTTTGGGAATCCTGAACTGGAGAAAAGTCTATTTTATTTCTGGTGATGTGAAACAGGGACCAGTAGTTGGCATGTGCAGGAGCTGAAGTAACAGGAGCGTGTTCAATCCTAAACCGGGTCCAAGGGGCCCAGATGCTGCTCAGAGCGGGAGGTGGGCTTGGTGTGAGGAATCAGATGAGCGTGGTTAAAGCATGGGAAAAACCCCTTGATCTGGACTAAAAGGAGATTTCTGCTCCAAACTGAAGAGTTTTTCCTTATTAAATTTGCTTTTAGAGCCATTTCCACATGGGATTAGGTGTAAAAGGGGAAGAGGCTTGTTGGGGCTGTCCTGCAGACATCAGCCCCCCAGAAGCAGGTGCCCCTCTTCCTTTTGGGCCAAGCAGGTGGGACACAGTG
Source organism: Eulacestoma nigropectus (assembly GCA_013397775.1). NCBI lineage: Eukaryota > Metazoa > Chordata > Aves > Passeriformes > Eulacestoma > Eulacestoma nigropectus. Next base: position 365,111 of record VZTE01000669.1, on the reverse strand, counting down.
GGGGGGTGAGTGTGAATCCTTCCCACCATCGTGCAGGTGGGGAAACTGAGTCACAGCGTCGCTGCCGTCCCTCCAGGAGGGATTCACCCCCTTTCCCAGCGGGGAAGAGCCATAGGGGGGATTGCGAGGATGCTGTAGGGGTGTGCAGATGCTAAAGGGGAAATGTGGGGGGTGCAGATCCGGGGGAAT